>CAEFZY010011224.1:0-84047 GCA_903066815.1 Brachyrhaphis roseni
TATATATATATATATATATATATATATATATATTCAAGTTAAATTATGTGATATAAAAGCTTTTTTAACAGGTGGAACATGGTGGTAAGATTTAGCGACAGTAAGTTGACTTGAAGCCTCCTGTCGCCAGCTCTTTCACTTCTAACAAACAGGTACATCATGACAAAAGTTCAGAAACATTCCCTGGTATGCGATTCTCTTCACAGGTGGACACCATAGTGACACTGGGTGGACTAGCAGGGAGATTTGACCAAACCATGGCATCGGTTGAGACACTCTTTCATGCTCAGTCCATGACACAGCTGCCTGTTTTGATCATACAGGAAACAAGCTTGGCATACTTACTCAGACCCGTAAGTAAATTGTATTTCTGGCTTATTTCCATTATCTCCTGTTGTTTCGCCAAATAATCCACTGGTCACTCATTCTAATTATCATTTCCTCTGATTGTTTTACTAGTATAATCTTCAAACCTGGCTCCATATCAATACCACGCTACTAACAAAAAATTGATGTCTTTGGAAAACTACAGTTAATGAATCAGTTAATATTAAATTGTTAACATCCCAGTGTTTCACTATAAGGAGTAGAACAGAAAATGACAATAAGGAACTACTAATTGGAAATTACTAATAAATTTAGCAAGTATTTATTCTTGCCGAGATCTGTGTTTCAAAATAGGAGTAAATATATATGACTAAAGTTAACTTTATTACAACCGTATCAATCTTTATTTTGTTTTGCTTTAGCAGATAAAATAATTGTTACCATATTTTAAAGCAAAGAAATTATTATTATTATTTTTTATTTTTTTTGCTTTAAACTTGTATGGAAAATAGATGCCTAAACCAGCCAACACCTAGTTGCAGCAAAAGTAAAGCAATAAATCCATTCTTTAGAAGAAAGTCTTATATTCATGTAATGACAGCCTCCAAAGACCTGAACTTTTATCGTGGTGTTATTATATTTATATGTTCCCTATAAGATGCATATAATTACTGCATACATAAGCAGGCTCAGAATCTATTTTCTTCAAACTAGGCTAACACTGCCCCTTAACAACTTCCAAATCATCCATCTCCTAGGCGCTCTCCCTATTTTCTGTTCTCCCTCAAAAATGTTTTTCTGTGCTCTGTTTCTACCTTGATTAGAGAGTTGAAAGCTTTGTTTTTTTTTGTCAAGTAATCACTTCAAGAACAAAAACACATGCACACTCTCACTTTCTCATTCATCTACACACTGCTCTGCTTGTATAATGTCCCAATTTGCTGTTGTGAAAGTAAGAGCTGGAGACTCTCCTGATGCCACTCAAATTGTTCTTTTCTCCTTTTTTTCTATGCCAGCCACTTTCTCATGCTCCGCCGATGATTGAGTTTACAAGTGGGCTTAACACCTGCCTTTTAGAACATGCATTGAACCCACAGCCACTCAACCTCTCTGCTGAGTTGCTCCTTTCTGAAATCTTTGGGACAAACAACTGTGATGCCTTCTGATGACAAAAGCAAACCCTGCTCTTCTGCTTTCTTGTCATAGTTCTTGTCGTTATTCTGAAGGCACGTTGTCATTTGCTGCTTCATACCTCAACACCTCCAATTAATCTTAACTTCAGCAAGGGTAAATTAAGCTCGTTTGTCAACACAGCTCCAATTCGCCAGTGCCTCACATTCCTGTACATGGAGGTGAGCTCAACCTTCTAAAAGCCCATCACTGTTTGTTCAAGTTACACATGTATTTGAAGTGTTTACTGTCAAACAATCATTCAGAAATCGAATAGTCAATAGCACCATGATCATCTGTTAAAACACCACAAAAAAAATACTCTATAAACGTTGAACCCTCAATAAAAAGGTGAAATCCTTCCCTTAATCCCTCATGTTTTATTCAGTTAATTCAGCATGTTTCATTATTTTTGATTAAATCTCTGAATCTGTGAACCACAAATAAGTTCAAATTTAATCAAGGTTGCACCTGTTTGTCTTATTTTATTTGACTCCCAAAAAAGGTTTCTTAGTATAATTATGCCACCAGGAAATATGCAGAAGTCGTGTGTTTTCAATCGCAGTCTCAGAGCACTGCAAAATTATCATATCTTCTATTAAATTATGGGTAGAGAGATTTTTATTTCTGAGACTCTGCAGAACAGGAGGATGTTTTAATCAGTCTCAGTCTCGAGGTAGTGCTAAATTTGCTTAATTCGAGTCTCATAAATAAATAACATAAGGACAGAAGGTGCGCTGAGCTAGGTTTGCTTTTCTCTGGTGATGTGCTTTATTGAGTCTCGGTTAACCAGAGTGATATTTACTCTGAGACGTAAGCCACACTCTGTAGAGGTTCTGGGGGCCCTGCTCTGTGTGTTGTGGGACACACAATGTGCAACGATGCATCTGTCCAATCTCTTCTGTAATTCAGTCCAGCATACTGGTTCAAGCTTTAAACTACAACCTTATTTACTTGCTGCTCTTTGAAGGAGTAAGACTTGTCAGTGAGGCGGCTGATGTAAAAAATGAAATGTGATACTCGAGCAGTGTTAAATCATCCAAGCCTCTCTGGTGGAGTAAACTTAGGAAAGACTTAGCATTTAAATAAAAAGTATAAATAAATACGGAAGTGAGCCAGGATGACAAGTTCTGCCAATGTGTATGCGTGTGCATGTGGGTGTCAGACCATCTGCACAGAAAGGACATTTCACAACAGTATCTGTCGCTCTTCTGCCTCGTTGTTCAGCGTATGTCTAATGTAATTCATAACTATCATGGTAATTAATTAGCCAAATTACAGCTGGTAGTTGCATGATAAAAGTTATTTCTTTATTAAATTAGAAATTATAACATTGTGGTTTGTGCGACCTTTACATTAATCACCATGTGACTTCCATTAAACTGATATTAAACCTGTTGCCCTTATAGTATCTTCAGTATTTGCTTATTTACACACCAGAATTTAGCAATAGAGCTATTCAAAATGGGGTACCTATGAGACGCTGTTGTTGCAAAAGTTGCCCATTATATTTCTGCATTCCAGTTAACGTGGTCCTCATGTTAGTGGAGGTAAAGTGGTATCAGCTTTAAGGTAAACCTTGCTCTTGAAGAAATGCAGTTGTTTAATTAACAGCCTTTGAATTGATTTAAGGGGCACTTTCAAGGTCTACTGTGGAATGATGATTGTAGATGAGCCTACCAGGGCTAGGTTTAGAGGTAGACTAGGATTTTTTTTTTTTTTTCTTTTCTTGGGACTGTAATGTGAGGAAGAGAAAAAATGTGCGGCAGAAGCTTTGACTTTGACTGTAAGTGAAGGAATTACAATATTATTTTAATTTATCCATCAAAGCATACCTCCCGACCTAAATACTTAACTAAATAAAAATCCATCAAACTATATATATTTAAAGGCTGAAAATGAATGTTGTTTTGCAGAAAAAAAGATCTTTTTCAGTATTTGACCTGCCAATCACTGGTCAGAATTGGTTGATTCCAATCTCTGGCTAATTAACTGGTTCTTCTTAGTCTTTTCTTGTCAGAAAAGCAACTGTGTGTCAACTGCATATTTATGTACGGTTTAAGATGTTATTCTCAAAAATAGTTCTGGATTCTTTCTGTTTTTCTTATTCCATTTTAAAATCAGAAGTATTTTATCTACCCTTTTCTGTTTCTGGCAACATGTCATTCAATTTTGGTTTTAATGTCTTGGGGAATTTATTTTGCCAAAGAACAGCCACTTCTTTATGTGTAGTAGGGCGTATCTAAAGTTGGGGAAATACATTTTTGACTTTAATACCTGTTCTTTATGTATTCCCTTTCTGTCTCTGTAACACACATAACCTGTGCTTATGCTTAGAAAATAAACACAGGTTTGTTTCTGAACATCAAAAGCTCCAAAGCCTAAATATTTACCCTCATTCCTTCCCACTGGCTCTGCAGTACTAGGTTGCTAAGCTATGAAAACACTACTTTAAAAATACACTTTTAAGTTGGTTAATATGTTTCCCCCCCGATTGTGTTCATCTATGGCACTTTTATAGTTTTAGATGATAGGTGTTGCTATAAGTACTATTTTTTTTAAAATGTAGCATCAGAAGCATTCCATACTCAAGAAATAGCAGCTTGCAAAATTATTTGTGCCTCTTAATTTCTTTTCTCGTTACAACTGTGACATATTACATTGGAATTCCATGTGATAACCAACACAAGGTAGTGTGGAACTTTTAAACTCAACAAAAATAATACATGATTTTTAATTTGTGTTTCACAAATACGACTACGAAAAGTGTGGAT
Source organism: Brachyrhaphis roseni (assembly GCA_903066815.1). Classification (NCBI taxonomy): domain Eukaryota; kingdom Metazoa; phylum Chordata; class Actinopteri; order Cyprinodontiformes; family Poeciliidae; genus Brachyrhaphis; species Brachyrhaphis roseni. Next base: position 4,272 of record CAEFZY010011224.1, read on the forward strand.
TGTAAAATGGCCACACAGTAGTAGAAAAGCTTTGGTATTATTGTTAAATATTGTAATGAGGTAGGTAGTTTCAGTAAATCTCCATTATTCTAACTCGACTCAGACTGTCTTTGACCTTCAGCAGGCTCCATCTAGCAGGCTGAATGCTAGATGGAGCCTTACTGCAATAGAAACCCAAAGCTGACCTGGATGACATCACTGAAGGCACTGATAAGTTTGAATTCACAACAGTGTAATTATAAGAGTCATGAAGTACTACAGTACAACCAAATCTTTTCAAAACTATTATGGTGCACATTAATATTGCGATAATAATGCATTTATTCTGCAGCATTAGAATGCATTTGGATTCAAGCACATATCAATAGAATCAACTTAGGCTTTAATTATACCTATATTTACATCTGTAAATCTTTATGTACCAGCTTCCAAACTGGAATTTTGACTTATTGTAATTATATCCATACAATTCATTTCTTCTTGCAACTTCCCCATGAAAGCTAGTTTTGTAGAGTGCACTATCACTCTTCAAAAAATGTATGGATACCTTTACAAAGCATGTTATATCCATCTTTTTATTTTTGTTTTATTCAGCCGCATAGCTCCAGGATATCAATAAATGGCAAATTCTGTAGTGTCCCACTTTGTGAAAAGGAGGAACTTTGTTTTTGACCTTCCTATATTCTGGCATATGGCTTTATTCAAGCCATATCCTTCACAGGAACATAAATATCTTGCCCTAGAAGTTGGACACTTCCTTCCACCTACATTGTGTGATTATCTTTATTTTGGTCTCCCAATCCCAAGCATTTCATGAGCAATACCCCTCAAAAATAGGCCTCCTTTTAATGTTCATACAATCATACAATACCATATTGACACTGGCAACAATTTATTGAATAAACTGTACTTGTTTACTTACTGTGAATTGTCAGATTAAAGCTGCTTGAAAATGTAGTTAAAGCTATCTATAAGATGATTTGTGACTCAAAAACTAATTCAATATGTCAAGATCAGTTTAAACTTTGAGAAGTAAAACAAGGTCTACAGTTTTGACAAGAGCAATCATTTATTTTAATGACCCTTGGCGAGTGAGGGTGGAAGCTGCGTCACCTATAAATAGGTTTAAGGAGTCCTGCTCCACATTTTCATTGCATTCATGTACAGTATCCATGTGCATACCGATTCACATAATTCATGCAATGTGTTTGCAGGGCAACCACAGACTCGGGGTAAACACCAGCTTGGAGGGAGAGTGGTGCAGCCTCATTCCTGTAGGTGCACCCTGCCAAACAGTCACCACAGGACTCAAATGGAACCTGGGTGAGTCCCTTCCTGTTTACAAGCTGTTATTACGCTCCTGCTTGCTTTACATCAGCACTTCGCAGCTTCAGTTTACATACAGTAAGCCAGTGTAGCAGCATGGGATAAACTCGAGTGTTTGAAGTTTGTAGTGAAGGAAAATAATCTTTATATCTTCTAGAGGCTTGAAGACTTTAACACTTGTTTCACAAAGTAAATATAAGATCCAGGCTTGATTTTTTTTTTTTCCATTAACACTGGATGCATTCCTACAAGCAAAAGAGTAATTCAGTCAAGTGATTCTGCTGTTTTGAACAAGTTTCATTTGCAAATGATACACAATGTGCCTCAAAGAGCTTTTTGTCTTCTTGACAATTGTGTGAAAATCTACTGGAAGCTCATCTGAGGACCCCTGTGGCTTTACTCCACTCCAACCCACATGGCCAGCTGTGCTCTTAATGAGTTGGCACAGGCTGAACTGCCACCCATTCAAGGGAACCTGGACCTTCTGTCACCAGGGTTGCATAATGTGTCTGCTTCTTGGTGGGTGTCCACTGTTCCCGCCTGTATGTGCACGTGTACATTTTTAGGAACCTGTACGCTTGAGCGAGCACACGTCTGCTTGTTTGATCATGGCGTTGTACACGTTTGAATATTCATATGTGCTTGCACTTCCCGCCTTGTTTATCGACACCTTGTTGGTGTGTGTTTGTTTTTTTTATGGGTTTTTTTTTTTTTGGCTACAATATGTTGTACAGTGCACTTACTTGGCACACCTGTGAGATGGCCTTCTGAATGGTAATGAGAGGGACTTAATACATGAGAGTCTTATGCAGATTAGCCAGTGGTAACAAGATGCATAATTAACCACATGCATATTTAGAAGGCTAGAAGTAATGATTTCCTTCTGGGGTTTGAGGGAAGGACCAGAATATTAAACTAAAATTTAGGACATATTTTTCTCTTCAATTTTGACTTGTGTATGTACAGTAGGCTGATTGCACCACTCTGGATTGTGTTTGTTTTGACAGTAGTATGTATTTTATTTATTTTATTTTTTTCTGTGCTGCGAATTAAATGCAGCTTCTCACCTGTGAGCAGTTCCATTTTTGAGTGACCCACACTTGTTTGAAACTTCTCCGTGAAGAAATATGTATATATTAACTGCTGCAGCCTTGCTTGTTGAAAGGAGATAGTTTCTTTATTTCTTCATTTAAGGGTAGATTTTATTGAAAATGAACATACCATTTGACATCAGTTCATATAGATGTGATGACATCTATATGATAATTGGCATTTATTCTGCAAGCATTTCACTTCAGTTTATTTCACTGTAGGAAAATGCCCAAGAGAAGTTGGAATAGCCTTGGCTTTGGTTAATCCTATCACATTTTTCTTCTTGTTTACCTATAATTTAAATTTTCTCTGTAATAAAGTAGAACATACCTATATACATTCATAGAACTAATAGTTAAGTGTCACAGAAACTTTTTAAAACCAGTGGCCAGAAACTAGCAGGGTTATTAGGTGGGTGAGTGAGATTTGGGGATTTTGCTAATTAGCCCTGTATGATTTAAAGGCCACAGAAAGACCACTGCCAGCTGCTTCGAGATTCAGTATAATACAATTCATATTCTGGAGAATATTTGCCAGGAGTTCGGAACTACTGCTAGCTCCACATAGCTAGGGTTCTCTAGGAATTACTGCCCCAAAAAGCAATATTTAAAACATATGAATGTTGCTAAGAAATAAACCATGTTTATGAAGAAAAAACTTAAGTAAATATGTATAATGGCGATGAGTAAACCAATTAAAGCTAATTAACTAAGTGGCAATTAGGTAAACCAGTTCTGCTCACCTCGATTTCTATTAGTGTACTCTGTCAATCAGGTATATTAAAATCCCAACACCCTGTCCACACTTAACTTGCATTTTTTATCTTCTGATGTGAATGCAATTACCAAAAGACAGCAGAACCCTAATGAGTTATCATGCTAAGACAAGTCATTACTTTACCAAATCATGTAGTCTTGCACTGTACCTTTGTGGTAAATTCACTTTTAATTACATATGAACTTAACACCTGCAGTCCACCCCTGGTTGTGTTAGAGGAATCAGATTCGATATGCATTTTTAGAAAAAACGAACCAAGAGTTCAGCCATCTGAAAAATCATGTCGGTAAAGGGAAATTACAATTTTATGACGGTGACCTTATGTATAAACATAGCTTTTTAAGGACAAGCATATAAGGCCATATGTGTATGTATATATTTTTTTCTATTAACATATTTCAAGATATTAATTCATTTGGTCTCTGAATGTTTGGACTAACTGAAAAAAATATATTTTTATTTAAAATGATAGACAACAGCAACATTTCTTAAGTAAAGTGTGTTCAGTCAGTAAAAAAGAATATCTCTTACCACAAAGTCATTTTGCTTTGGCATACTATCAACACTTTCAGTTCATTCACAATCTAATATCATACCGCCCATCCCTAGATTGTAATAATGGCTTTTAAGAGACATGTTTCAACTGCAGGTACCTATTTCAGGAGCCAGACTAGTTATCTGAGACTCCTCTTTAGCTTCACTCCATTTCCTCGGCATTTACCAAGTAAAAACAGATTTTTAGGGCACAAATTTACCTCTGGAAATGACCCCTTTCATTTACAAACAACTTTGAATGATGTTCAATTGAATTGATCTAAATTACAAAGTGTAATTGACAATATTTCAAGGGTTATGTAGGAGTTAGCTAAAAAAAAACAACAAAAAAAAAACATTTATTTTCACAACCAGAGTTTCTCTGATACAGTGATTTGCGGAACGGGATGTTGGTCAACATCGATGCAGTGGGACTTTATGGGTAAAAAATGTCCCTGGTCTGTTAGTCAAATTGTTCCTTAAAGTAGCATGCTCATTATGCTCTATGTGTGTCACAGTTACTTTGCTAAAATAATGAGCATAACTTTGAGTGAATGTAACAATACATTCTTGAAGCAAAGTTGAGATGACGCACCATAAATGTTTGACAAGCTTCAGTCATTAAAAAAAAAAAAAAAATGAAGCAATTTTTTGCTCTTTGATTCAACAGGCTTATTTTTCACATTTGGTCTTATACACTTAACACTATTACCGTCAATCAGAAAACATGAACTTCACAAAACATTTAATTGTTTGTAAAAAGGAATGACAACACATCAGTGTTTTACAGATTTATTAGTAACAATAAATTTAAATTATATTTTTAAGTAGCATAGTGTTTGGAAAATACTGGATGTCTTTACTTTAAAAGGATTACGACTTCTAGCTTCCCTGCTTGCTTGATGATTTATGGTTTGATGGATTCATGGATGGATTATAAGGAATTATCCAAAAAGCACAAACATATCAAATAAAAAAAAGAAGTCTGAGAAATACTTGTTGATTTTTTTTTTTTTTTTCATTTTTTACCGAACTAAAATTAATCATGTTATTGTTTTGGATTCAACACCAACCTAAAAACAAAAGTTAATGTTTCATAACATGCTGAACTGACCAATTGCAAATTTACTTCTGAACATTTTGGAAGTTAATGAAAACATGCAGTGAATTAGAATCTGTGTTTAAATCTGTAAGTTTTCGCCTCATTAGTCTCACATGTTTTCTCTGGAATGTCGCTTTGTAATTAGGGAGTCTATACAAAGAAGGAGCCATCATTTCTACCATTATAAAGGAAGGATAGCAAGCCTCTGCACTAGTGGCTCAAGAGAATTCTATCTAATGATATGTCTGCATTGCGGTAATAATACCAAAGGATTGGTATGTGCTACTGAATAATGATGTAACTCCAGCGTAGTAAAAATAACAATTTTATGATGTAGTAACTTTAGTAATTATTCTTCGGTATGTATAGTAGTAAAATGCAGCTGGAGAGATAGATGCTTCTCAGTTGGCATGAATCTGGTACGTGTTAACAAGGCTATCACTCACATTCTGTTATAATTCACTCCCATCTCTCTTTTCACACTTTTGTTTCCTGTTTTTACAGCCAACTAGTTTACTGTTTTTCCCTTCTTTTTTGCCTCTCTCACACTCCTACCATCTCTATTCTCTCATTAGGAGGGACCGTGACAGCTGACAAACTCACCATTTTGCATGTTACATTAATTTTCCATTATTAATCCTAAATTCCCCCTCTGGAAACTATCAGCAAATGCAATCACTGTGTGTGTGCTCATCAGATGATATGCTGATAGTTTGGTCCATATATTCATAAACAAGCTTTTAATTATACATATATTTGAATTTGGTTGTTGAATTTGTGTGCTAGCTCTGGGTCACATTTCCAAATATTATTTCTAGCGAACATTATTTAAATTGTGAAATGCAGACAGGACTTGTCTGCAGCATCCCTAATTACCATATTCTCAATGAAAATATTTGAATTGAAAGACAAAACATGTATATTTTGTCAAAAAATTCAACAGTTTAATACTGGTGTGATATTAACCAACAACTCATGATCTTAAAATTTCTGTATGTCATGATCTGCTGGACTTTTGTTTTGTTATTTCAGGTGTTGGTTCAGTATTTTTAGTGGATTTGTGTGCATCGACAGCTTCTCTTTCAAAGATGTTTTACCTTAACAGTGATGGGCAACGCTGCTTTTTTTTCCATGACTTTGCTAACAGAGAAATATGTAGGAGTGTTCCGGAAAAAAGATAAGGGAGGAGTGTTGTGCTCATGCAGCATCCAAACCTCTTCCATGCCATCTTTATCGCATAAAAGCCATTATGCTGCTGTGTTTACAGCTGGTCTGTCTTCCACTCAGCAAACTGCATCCTGTTGCAAACCATTGTCAAGTATTCCTACTGATGTCATATCTTTAGTTTATCTTTTTTTTAACTGTGCCCTAGCTGTTTACTGGAATCAAAATATTATTTCTAGCCTAAAATTTCAACAGAAAAATTGTCTATTAGCTGGATGCCATGCATTTTTAATATATTTTTACTAGTATTCAAGGGGCGCATTTCTACTACACTGAATAAAGTGGTTTACATCCAGAGAAGCAGCATGTCAGCCTTTTTCCGTCAGTTTGCTCTACCGTGCTCAAAAAATAACCTTGGATGGCATAAACTTCTTGTTAATTTTAACCGCCGATGTTTAATCTGAGATACTTAAAACTTTAGGTTTATCTGTGATGATTTCAATACCTCATAATGCTTTTTAGCTACAAAGTTAAAGGAAAAAAAATGTCTCTTTTACCATTTACAATAAAAATAATGTCCGACTGAATACCACGTTGTAGAAGACAGTTTTTTTTAAAGCTGGAAATAATTTCTTTCAATTGGTTGGTCCTTTTGGCCACGCCTCTGCTTGGTTTGACAGCAAGGAGTTTAACGATGTCAAAGTAATGCCTGTAGCAACCTACCTTGCTGCTGTAGTTAATTATAAAGAAAATATTGTGCAAAATTACCAAAAGACTTTTATTTTTGTCTGCGGTGGTGGCGCAGCGGTAAAGCAAAATCCATGTATGGATTTTGCTTTACCATGTATGGCGATGGCTGCGTCAAGGACGCAGCCATCGCCAGTTCCAGTTCTGGGCCAATGACCTTTGCTGCATGTCTTACCCTCTCTCTCTCCCTCTCTCTCTCTCAAAAAAAAAAAAAATATATATTATTTCAGTTTGAATACTACTTTATTTGTCCCTCAGTAGTAACATTTATTTGTGTCAGCAGCAAATTGGCAGAGAAATGGATGCACACATAGGCAAACTAAAGATAAATTATTATGATCAAGAAATATAATTGCATGACTGAATCATTGTGCACACTTTCATAAAGGATATTATTCGGTTTTCTCAAGCAGGGAAATGACTCTTCAATAATACACTTTTTTCTCAGCTGAATTTTTCCATTCCTTTTTGTTTTGCCCTAATGAAGGAAATTAAAATATAGTCCAATTGTAATTAATCATAGTTATTTTTTTTTTTGCTCTATCTAAAAAGAACCCTATGCCTTCACAAAATGTTGCCGCAGTAATGAAAATGGTATTGAGTGTAGAGTATCTTTCATATATCAAGGTTTAGTATTGTGGTGGTGCAGTTAGTAGCACTGTTACATTGCAGTAAGAACAACCTGGGTTTGAATCCCATTCTGCGGTGTATGTTATGTATGGTGCCTGTTAAGCTACCACGTCTCCTTCAGCAAAAAAAAAAAAAAAAAAACATGCTTGGCCTATTTTCATTGATAAAAATGCAGCATCCACAGTGATCTGAGGTGAACTGGAGAGAAGGATGTGGTGGTAAGCGAGACAAACAGAGAGGTGACAGGCTAGAAGTGGCTGAGTCAGAAGAAATGTTAGGAGATAAAAAAGAATTTTGGCAAAGCAGACAGAGCGTGGTGAGGAAAAAAAGGTTGTGACAGGATGACATATGGGTGTTAGAGAATGAGACCTGTCAGGCGTCTCATTCATTTGATGTTCCTGGGTGCTAACACAGCAGGAAATGACAGATTATGGAAACTATTGGGAAGGGTGTTGGAGCTCCAAGTTGGTGCTTGCGTGTGTTCACACACGCACACAGACACGGGCACATTCAATTTTAGCTGTAATGTAGTCAATTTAAACAAAGGTATTTCATGCTTTTTCTTTTTCTTCAAGTTCTACTTTCCCTATTCCCTCCATTCAACCTCCATCCTCTCTGAGGCCTGTTTTCATTGTTCCGAATATTTGATATCAGATTACAGAAGATACCTCAGGCAATGTGTTTTTTGCAGTTGAATGGGTTTGCACAGCTTTGCTCATTTTGTTTCTCCACCCTGCTTTGCCACAGCAGATGCTTTTATGTTTGCTATAAAAGGAAAACAAAAATCCCCTTTTCTGTCTTCAGTTGACAAACCTTAGATTTACAGATTCTTCAATAATAGAGAAATAGACATTGTCTTAAGTTTGCACATTCACTCATTGTGAAATTAAATCTTTTCATTTAAACCAAAAATTGGAGTGATTATTATGGCCTTTTGAATTATATGAAGTCCACCCTAGTAAAGTTCATTCACACAAGCTCCTACATGTCAAGAGAGGACTATGTTTCATTCCATAAATCATATTGGAAGAATGTCATATTTGTAGTAATTTAGGTCCTAAACTCCAATCATTTTGGCCAAGCAGGGGGGTATTTCAGTGCTTTCCTTTCCCTGCCCTGGTTTCTCTTTGGCAGCAGTTTTTCTGTGGCCTGTGACATCTACCTTGACACACTTCAGGGATTCTGTTTCTGGCTTTGCCCCATCGGCTGTGGTTTGGAGCTCTCTCCAGGCCTTATCTAATTAGGTAAACCTGGAGGTAGGAAAGTAAGGCACTTGCCACTCTTTTGCTCAGGATTTCTTCATCTCCTTCTTTTTCTAAGTTTCAGTACTTTCCTCTTTGTTGTTGTTGCGAATTTAGAGCGAGTCTTTAAATGTCTTTGCTCTTTAGCTGGCAACTGTTGTTTAATCATGTACATTTTTAACAGAGGTCTTTTTTTTGCCTTTTATTAACATTGTCCTCATTCTAAATGTCAAGCACTGCATCTGTTCCTTCCCTGGACAAAATACAACAGCCATCTGTGAAAGGTGCACACTGGGATATTTTTCTTCTTCTCTGTTTGTATGTTATGTTTTTGGTTTTGTGTGTTTTTCTGTTTGTGCATAATTCTGTTCTGAAGATTTACTGTGTTGATTCATAATGAAGATGCCAGACATTAAGTGTGCCAGGACCCTTGATGTTCAAAAAACAAAAAAACAGTTCAGGCAAGACTTCAGATGTTTCTTTTGTTGTAAATAGATCTGGGTTTTGCTTGATCATATATGCACCAGAATTGCTTAGTTCTCGTGGGAGGTTAAAAGTGTAAAAAGCGTGAAGCCTTTAAAAGGTACAGCTTTTCAGGTCTGGTGCACTTATCCACAGAATTCGATCACAGGCCTAATTGTATATGCAAAGGTAAGTGCAGTCCATTACTGCCATAGCCCAGGGAATTACAGGCAAATAGAAATAAATGTATAAGATAAAATGATGGGGGTCGGTTAGTTTTCTAGTAATTGTTATTTTGTCACTGACTGACAAAACAAAGTAATGACTCCTAAACCTTTTTTTTTCATATCTGCAATTGCATTTCTGAAATATTCCTTGACATTCTTACAAAATTGGAATGAAATATAGTTTGAGTCCAAATTGTGAAGTATAAGGAAACATTTCCGATTTTTTTTATTTATTTTTTTTATCTATTTAAATAATTATTTGATTAGTTTATCTCTTCCAGCTTGAGAAATGTTGTGAAAGGAATTTCCATTGCTCTAAGTTTTGCAATATTTTGCTCTTATTTCCTCAAGCTGAAAAATATATTGCATAACCATGACAGACTCAGACCAAAGCCACCTTTTATATCCTTCACTAAGCTTGACCTGGGTTGCTGATACCCACGACTGCTAAAAATATTTAATCATTCCAGGGCAAAGAAACACAGACCGAGATCTTGCTGAGCAGAAGGCTTTGCCCGGAGTAATACTTAGCGTTCTATCAATTTATTTGCATTAAGCAGCCCCTAGTCTGGATTTGTTTCTCCGCTGCAGGGCACTGCTTTGTCCTTGCTTTACAGAACTTTGCAATAAAGGCATTGTGGCAGTAATTTCAAATGGTGGAATACCATAAATCTCTATAACAATGATAGGAGAAAAGTTACCCACTGGAAACCACTAACATGATTAGATCTCACACAGCTGCTTGCATATTTGTACATAAGTATGCGCACATTTTTGAACACATTAGTTGTTACAGCTGTTTAGAAAATTGTTCCCTCTTTGCGCTGTCTGGTTTGTAAGAAAAAGTTCATTTAATTGGAAGGGTATGCCATTTACTTTTATTTCCTTTCCACTTTTATTCTATAACCCAGAATGCTTTGCATGAATTTTACTTGAGATCTTTAGACCTCCATGCCTACACGTAAGCAGTCACAGAGCAAATACAGCTTAAAACTTGGTATGATAAATATTTACACTTTAAAGTAGATAATCTAATCATGGCTTTACTTTAACCTTTCAAATATTAGCAGGTAGACCTGAAGATATTGACTCTTATCTATACAAGTATATGTAGCATTCAGATTATTTATACTGCTAGGGAAAGCATATGATTTCATTTCATATCATCCTGCCATTTTCTGTGCTTTGAAAGTGCAGTCAAATTAGTTGTCTATTTAACTATTTTTAACTGGCAATTTTCTCCAGGAGACAGAGAGTGCTTTCAGGGATGCACAAATAAAGAGGTCATGCACATGATAAATTACCAATTACAAAAGAACGTAACTACATTACTCTTAATTTCTTAGACAGTCATACCTTATATTACCTCATCAGCTCTCAAAACTTTATCCTTCTTTTCTATTGGAGAGTCAGAACCAAACCATGATGTGGGAAAAAGATACAAAAGGATGTTTTTAATGGCTTGTGCTACCCTACAATGTTGTTAGTAGGTAAGAAGCGAAATTGCGTTTTTACCATCTCCCTGTTTCACTGCACTTTGTGAAATCAGTAAAAGGAAATCAGGCCTTAGAGGCTGAAATAAAGAATCTCCTTTTGTTTTACAAGGCAGAATGCTACAACTTCACATTACACTTTTACAGTGCCTATAAAATCTATTCACCCTCTAGGATGTTTTACCCTTTTGATTGCTTTTACAAATCAATCATAATCAGTAAAATTTGAGTTTTGACAAGAAAAAAAATACTTTAATATCAAATATGATAATTATAGAAAAATGTTTAACATGAAATAACTGTATAAACATTCAAAAAAGCCAAATGACGTTGGTCTTGATTTATTTCTAAAAGCAATAAAACTGTAAAAATATCCAAGGAGTAAGAAGTTTTTATAGACATTGAATTCGTAAACGCAAATTCTTTTAAATTCAAAGCTTAAATTAATTATATTGAATACTTTAATATCAAATATGATAATTATAGAAAATTTATATATATATATATATATATATCCAATAGACAAACTGGATACACTGGAGCATAATGCTGTTGAATATAGCCACATACTGAAATGTGGCTTTCTTAGAATAGATCAGCTTACCTCAATTGAAAAAGTGAAAGCTACTTGAAGACTTAAATCTTTTCTTTCTGCTCATTAAATTAATTAAAGCTGTATGCATCCATTTATAAATGCACTTAAGCCAAACAGACCCATCTACTTTGAAGAACGTGGAAATGGATTGTACATTAAATCAGCTGGCTCTTGTATTTGCTAATGTCTTCAGCAGAGCTATTTTCAATGGGTTCAATGGCATGTGTATGTTTTAAAGTAAAAGTTCATCTTCAAGTTGTGGCCATCAGGCAGTCAGTAAAACTTTGTTCATTTGGAACTACTGGAATGTCTTATTTATGACTAAAACACATCAAATCACTTGTCTTAAATCCTCATGCTACATTTCGAGAAAACATTGAAATGTGTTTTTGGGAATGTGAGAGGAATCCAGCCAGATAATATAATTCTCCAGAGAGAATTTTTTATTTTTTTTTTAAATCCATTTCTTTCTCCCCGTAAGTAGATAATTAGGCCTGAGACCTGTGCTCAAGAAAAGCAAGTGTGTGTGTATTATGGGTCATTTCAAAAGCTTTCAGAGCTCTACACCAGTGAAATAAGATTACTTGAAATACTTTCATGTATTCCCAAGATTCTAAATAAATGATTAGTCATTGCAACAGCTTCAGGGTCGCAAACAGTGCATGTTCTGATGGCACCGGGCATAGAATAAGAGGAATAAACACATTATATTAGATCAGTCTTGATCATGGTCTTGATGAAGGCCTTCTGCCTAGTCGGGGTTAGGGTAAAAGGTGTGCATCTGTATATTCATATGTATGCAAAAAGTCTGATTTTTCCTGACTTGAAAATGAAATTGTATGCTTAACACTTCTGCATCCTTCTCTTATATCTCCTTAAGTTTAACATAAGGGTTGAGGGCTTTTGACCTTGGATCCTCTTAATGAGCATTTAGGAGGACTTTTAAATCAGCTGTAAACTTCATTTCAGCAAGCTAAAAGCGAAGCCCTTACAGGGATGATTATGGTTACAAAGGTCAGTGAGACGATGAGCTTTCATCTGTGATTGACTTAATATTATCCTTTACTGTGTGTGTGTGGGGGGGCGGGGGGTACGTTGCTTGTGTGTGGAAAGCCTCTTTAGTTATTCCATGTGACTCAGCCCTCTCCCATCTGACAGCTTAATATTGAAAAAGCATTCATCCTGCAGCAACACAACCTGGATTTGGCATTTGTGTATAATTTTTGTGTGCATTTTAAACCTGCTTTGTCATGAGGTTTTTTGGCTTAGTGGGGATCACAATAAACAACAAATTTGAATAGCTGTCATGCAATAACTATCTCTTCTTGGCTGGGTGTGAATATAATTCTTATTTCTCTAAGTTTGGTATTTGTGGCTGTGCATGTCTGAGTGCACATTTCATCTTACTCCTGTGTGTGCTTCCTTGCATAGTGTTTTTTTTTGGTTTTTTTTGGAACACTATGCTGACACTATGCAATTCGCTCATATGAATTGGACATGCACACAATAAATGTCAGGAGACTGATGAGAGAACGTCTGAGGAGGCTCAGGTTTCCATACAACTTGATATGCAGATAAAATGGTGGAGCTCCTCATCACTGGTTGCTTAAAACTACTGTATCAGAATGCTCATAAATGCCAGACCTCTTCTGTAGATCAGTTTTGTAATTAGTTCTGAGACTTGAAATTCAAAAGAATTGAGTTTAATCAGAATTCAGGAGTCAACAAATTAGTCAGTGTGTGCCATGGTGATACATGATTATCGTGCTGGCGCATGATTTGTATGACAGTCTAACAGACTTATTGCCTAGGATTTGACAAGTTGTTTAAATATAATAGAATTCCTTGATATTTTTTGTAAATAAAAAGATTGAGAGATGTGGATGTTGAACCTAAAGGCTGAATCCGAAATACACGTCGACAGAGGCGCTATGATTAAAGGAAGCAGGCATTTCCCAAAACACTCCTATGTTCAAATACTGGTGATACAGAAAATGCACAGATGCAACACGGGCAGGTGCCAAGTCTGATCAAAAATAAACACGTGTGCCCAGATGGATTTCTACTGCAAATTTTATCAGAGAGCCAAAGTCATGGAGAAATTTAAATTAAAAGTAAACTTTGGGCAAGAAACGAAAGCTTGGCCTTGCTGTTAACGAGAACATGGTGTTTATGAAACATAAGCCTTCAAAAAACCCATAGGAATGCAAATGAGACAGGGTGTTAATAAGGATTTTATTACATATTCTGTATTTTTAGTTGCTGTCTGAACAGCGGGACTCGCCGGGTGCAAACATATGCATTGCTTTGACAATTTAGAGATGCAGAATCAGTTATAGCCTCATTAGTCTAATTAATACTCTCTGGTAAGAATGAGGTTACATTTGTGATAAGATTTGCCAACATCTTCTCCACTTCATGCACTTCTTTGTCTGCAACTGAATCTGACTTTTGTAACAGAGCCTCCCCCCTCTGGCATGTTGACTAAAGGAGAAGAGAAAATGTGGAAAACATGAAGAACAAATATTGACAATAAGCTCCTAGAAGTTTAGTTGAATGGGTGCTTAAGGAGTTTTCTTATATGAAATGTTTGCAAACTCCCCATAAATATGCAGTGCTTTTATTGGAAAATCAAACCGAAAGTATTTGCACGTGAAATTTCTGGGTAATAAACATTTTCGATGTGATTTCAGAAGCATCAGAGGTAGAATATGAGGTGGGATTTGGATTTAGCCATGTAGATTAGGCCTGAAGCATTATCTGCAATGTGATACATCAGTATTCAGGAAAGCTTCCTAAATACTGTAAAATACTGTTTTCAAAAGAGGGCAAAGCAGTGTACTTTATCTCGTACTTGAACAGATATGTCTGACAAAGTTGGTTCAGTCGGTGAGGTCTAACCCAGTGTCCCTGCCAGAGGCAGACATCTCCACTGAAGCATCTCTCCTTTTCCTTCTGTTGCTCTGGATGCAAACATGCTCTTTGACCTTCTTCTTTTCTTTTCATATCTCTTCCGCTCTTACCCTTGTTTTTCTACTTGTACTCTCGCCTAGCGTTTCCGTGTCTTTCTTCCAGGGATTCAGTCACAAGGTGTTTATCTAGTCTTCTTTATCTTTCGGTGTTACATTTTTCTTACCCCGCACTTTTTGCACTTTCACTTCTACACCTTCCTGCATAATCTCGCCTCATCTCACTGCCCTTGTACTCTCTTCATTCCACCTCTTATGCTCTGTCTTTTCTCTCATTTCCTCTCTTTTCTCCTTCGCTCTCACTCACCAAGGTCCTAGAGGAAGGGGTAGAGTTGGGGGGGAAGCATACAGTATATATTCTGTAGCGGCAGAGTGCGGCAGCAGGAGGGAAAACTGCTGTTTTATGGTTTTATTTATGGATCCGTAGATTTCTGACACTGTGCACATCACACACTAGGGTAGAGGGGGGAAATGAAGAGCACCCTGATGTGGACTGCCACTAGCACCCCCAGCGGAGCTTCAGACTTGCGAGGAAGCAGACAAGACCACATAAATACACACACCTAGTGAAGAGACCCTGGACTAAATTTATAGCTACAACAAACTATGTAGACACACACAATCATTGACATGCACAAGATGGAATTGCATATCATCTTAATTAATCCAAGCAACCTTTTTAGCAAGAAAAACATAGATAATGAATTATCCCTCACAATCAACATTTACTATTAAAATATAGATTGCTTACTCTGATGTCTGTTTGGAAGCTTGTCTCCCACATGATTGTCACCGCAGTGCCAGCAGAGATGAGTTTTCTTATCTAAAGGTCGACTTAAGCCAGAACAAGGTTTGTCACCTCACCCTTTTAAAACCCGGCAGCATTTAATGGAAGCAGCTATCATCGCACAGCAGATGGTGCTAACACTGCGAGTGCTCATCATGGCCCGTGTCTGCGCCAATAAATGGCCTTAAATGTAAGGAGAATGTCAGGTGGATAAAGTAAATGAGAAAGTCGCTTTGAAACCACAGGCTGATATATTGAGATATACAGCTCTATATTTCTTGAATAAAACACAACTCAATGTTTTTTTGCTGTTTTTTTTTTTCATATTAAAAAGCCTTCTGATTTATATTTCTATTGGTATGTAAACATAAACATAATTAAAGCAAAAAATACTTATGATTCATAGGTTTTCTGTTTTTGTGGAGGGCCGGCACTGATTATTTCTGCCTCACGCAAAATAGCTAAATAAATCTAAAAAGGATTTCTTCACCCTTAGGGTTGCTTTATGATAAAATACAATCACGTGTTCTCTCCATTTTAGTAATTCAAATAGCTTATTACTGAATACACATGTTTTATTGAAAACCATTTTCTCTTTCCCATTATCCAGCATAACTGTTGATAGCGTTGTGTTCTGAATAACAGCGGGGTCTTCTACCTGACGGAATGAGTTTTGTCTCCATGACAAGTCATATTAAAAAGGGACATGTTCAGATATAATGGGAATGTAAATGATTTGTTTCACTTTGTGATCAGCTGTTTTTTTTTAAAGGTGTTTTCATTCCTTTTAGATTTGCTTCTAGATCATCCAGAAGCACAGTAATATCCGTCAAAAATGAAATGATTTACAAAACCTATGTAGCAGAAGAAAAACATTCCAAAATATGTATTTGTCATATGTTTCATTTGTCTTCTCTCAAATTTGCTTTCCAAATTTATTTTGGTTCAATTTCTTACAACAACCTTATAACAAGTCTTCTAAAGGAACTTGGCAAATATGTCCAGCTCATGTCCAGTGACATTAATTTCATTTGGTCCAAATTGGAATAAATTTAAGAAAAACATTAGCAATACAGGTAAAAAAAAAGAGAACATTTTTCATCTGAGTTCTTTGTGTGGGAAAGACAAACACAGTAACATTGCTTAACATGAGGCCACATAGCCGAGGGGGCTTTCTATTGGAAAGGAGAAAAGTAGGTTAATCCAGAAGAGAGACACATTTTAAAACAGAAGCACTTTGCCATGGGTATTTTCTTCAAAATAAGAAAATCAGAGAGTTCACATAGTTAATGAGAGAAATTGTTCTATTCAAAATAGAGACATAGCTTAACAAATAAGCAACAATTAAGTCTACATTTCGGGGGATTGGGACAAGAGCAGCACAGATAGCTGATAGCAGAAATGCCATTAACAATCAAATTAACAAGCTAACTTTATCAGTGCCGAATAAAACAAAATAATGGAAGCAGAATACAGACTGTGGATTGTTAAAGACAGAGAGAAGAGACAAAGCTAAATAAAATGCACTGAGCTGGGAGTACTCTCTTTGGAATAGAAAAACGGGACGAGTACATGAAAGAAAGTTAATAGCAGCAAAAGCTCTACTGACGACTCCATCTAGAGGAGAGGCACGGCTAAGGAGAGAAACACCAGTCCAACAACTTAATGCCTTCCTTATAATTCCACCCAGGAAAAACACAAAAGGTATACACAGAGACACTGAGCCAGATGTACTTTTTGTCAGAAATAAAAACAAAAAGAGGACAGTTGGTTGTTGGGAGAAATGACTGTCCAAAATAGAGACACTGCTAAACAAAGAAGAACTGACCCAGGCATGTTTACTGGTTACTGATAGCAATGACTCCTTCTAAAAGACAAATTCTGCTAAACATGAGAAACATGGGACATAGCCCACTCAGCCTGGCCGGGTGTTTACAGAAAGAAAATAAGACAAGATATATGGTTTGAGCCGCAATAATTGCAAAAAGTGCTTAAATGGAGAATACCTGAAGAGGAAAGATATTGTTTCCTCTAGCAGCCAGAGAAGGGCTACTAATCTCTTCTCTGGGATTAGCACCCCAATCCCAGAGAATAGCTACAGAAACAGCTTCAGGAAAATCTAAGATACTCTTAACGCCAAAACTTACCATAAACGTAAGTTTGAAATTCTGTCCTACATACAGTCCGGTTCATATCTCTTCAATCATCTTGTTTCTCAACACTTAAATGCTTATCTGATCTTATGTTGCAAAACCACAAGCGGCTCAGAGGTTCACGGGGGAACATATTGTGTGTACCTCCTCTTTATTTATTCCTTGCATACAAACTGCAGCTTTGCTCACAAACTGCAAATCTAAAAAAAGTAACTTTAACTTGTTTGCTTAAAAATCCTACCAATTTAGCTGATTTCAGCGTGGTCACGTATTATAAATCCTCTCATTTAGAGCACTAGAATTAGTTGGCAAAAAACAATATTTTGTGCTTGCCTTCAGCATATATTCCTCCATAACAAAAGCATTGTTCAAAAACATCTAATTTTAACAGATCTTTGACAGTTTCTAACCACTCAAAGTAACAACACATTCTTTGCAGCCTAAACTAATTGTAAAAAAAATCAAATAAAAAAAAAAAAATCCAACTGTATATGATGCAAAGTGAAATAAAAAATTAAAAAGTGCTTAGGTTGCTACTTTTTTATATACTAGCATAAATAGTGGCTTTGAAAAGTCCCATTTACCTCAATAGTTGCACTGCACTGTTTGAGCATTTCAAAATCTTTTTGCCACCTTTAGCAGGTCCCCCAAAAGCCTCTTTACACAACACCATTAGAATTCAAAAATAGAGCAGCAGCATTCCTCTCTATCTTTCAGAAAAGGCCAGAAGCACCCATAATTCCCCCCACCCTCCTTACCTGTCCACCACATCGTGAGTGTCTGCATGTCTGCAGAGTCTCTCCTTAGCCACCCTCTCTCCTGGGTAATTTGTTGTGTAAATACGGCCCCACTTACAGCTGACGGGCCCTCTCGGCTGTGGCGCTGGAAATGCAATTACAGGCAGCAAACATCTCCATTGTTATCACTAGGGGGTGCGACGCTCATCATGGTCCCCTCCGAGTGGGGAGGGGGAGCAGTTATTGATCGCTATCAGCTTTGAGGAGGTGATTGCTAATGAAGCTATTTGAAAGCCTTTAGTGATCTGTAAAGTTAGCACGCACACCTTTGTGTGTGTCTGCGTGTGTGTGTGTGGAGGTTTGTTAATGGAAGTGCTCACAGACAACAGCTGTGTTTGTACAAATCACATTTGCCATCCTGTTATGAATGCCTCCCATGCATTCCCTATTGTTGGGCTCTGGTGCCCCTGGTGGGAGTTTTGATAATTACGTGTCCCATTACTACCCATGTAAACATGATGTGTGGACGGTTGTCTTGGCAGTAATCTGAACACATTGTCCTGTGGTTTTCCAGACTTTATGTTAGATATATACTTGCATGCACCCTTTCCATCTATATTTCATAATATTTAAGGCTTTAGTCCAGCTGTGAGAAAAAGAAATAATAAGAACGTTCCACATTTTTCTGAAAAATAAATTTTTCCGCTCAGCACTGCAGTGTTCATGAAAGGAGGTTTGGACGTAGCACATTTGATTTTTCCCATTTGGGTGAGAATTGAAGCTCTTGTTTGTTACTCCTACCCTCTCCAGAACTTTTGACCCGTCTGAAGAGAGCCACAAACAAGCTCACTCACACATAACTCTCCTTTTCTCCAACTCTTTGACAACCTCATGCTGGTAAAAATACAGTGGAAATCCATTATCCTGCCAAGAAAGATGTTCAAGCACAGCCTGATGTAATTCTCCTACACCCATGGCAAAGTGATCGTGCCTTTGTGCTCACTCAGTTATTAAGTAACCTAACTTCACAAAAGACTTATTATCCTCCTCATTCTGAGTCAAGCTGCTCTAATACCTTGCTTGTTTGGGAGTCTTTGAAGCGGGATGGGATTTTTCTTTGTCCCCGTTTGATGTGCGTGCAGCCGCCTGTGGACAAACGATTTGCTTCATTCCTTTCTGCCTTTGTTCCTCTACATTTAGTTTTACCTTTGTGTGATATTGTTTCAGCAACAACTTCTGCATATTTATAAGGCAGATGTTTTCTTTTACAATGTTTGAAATTCTGTTTATGGTGATCAAGCAGCGCAAGTTGTTGCATTTGTACTATGTGGTATTAATGCAGTATTTGATACATATTTAGTATTATAGGAAGTGTGCGTAGGTATACAGTAGACGTCCTATATAATGTTAATTTGATAATTTTAGGGGAAATTTCTACACGTGTTCCACATTTGAAATGATACTTTTATTTTTTTTATTACTTTTTTTGTGATACAATGTGCTGTGTAGTTGTACTGCAGGGAGTCATTAAACACTGGGACAAAGAAAAGAGCAGGACTGTTCAAACAATAATTGCTTCATAAGGAGTCCAGGAAATCTTTACCATAAGGATTTCACTGATCCAATATTTACCTTCATCTCAGTATGCTTTATGTGAAATAATGACCAGGACTTCCTTTTATTCAACCTGTTGACTTTGAATCTGTTAATATCCTTAAATTGAACACATATTTCTGTATATAAATTTGGATCTGTTTCTCTTGTAAAGTGCCTGGAGACAATATTCGTTGTGAATCTGAACTATATAGAAAAACTGAACCTAATTTAATTGAGCTGGAATTGCATTCGTACACTCAAAGAAAAAAAAAAAATCACTTACACACCAATTGAATATTGAACATGTGGGGAAATCAACTTTTACAGCTTAAACGGTGTGATATAGACAATCTAGTCAGTTCATCTTTTAAAGATGAAGACAACGACTTACAAAAATGGACTTTGATTATATCCAGTGCATATAGGAAATGGCAGTGTTTAGTGACGTAAAAACATTTGTACAAGAAAATTTATTCCAGAACCTTTTTTTGTCCATAAACAAATCAACATTTTCGAAGAAGATAGATACCGAGCATCCAGAAAGTGTTCATAGCTTCACTTTTTTTCCACACTCTTCTATGTTACAGGATTATTCCAAAGTGTATTAAATTAATCTCTTTCCTCAACCTTAAATATGGAAACACTGCATTATGACAATGTACAGAAAAGTTTTTGCAGTATTTTTTAAAAACAGAATAGTTATTTGATGTACATGTCCTCACCTTAAGCTTTCTTGAAAGTGCAAGCAACAGATCTGTGACAGAATACAGATTGGTACTTTGGTACCACTGATCAAGACAGCGTTTTCAGCATAGCATTGTTGTTTCCAAATTTAAGGTGAGCTTTAAATAGGGAAGCGATAATTGACAAGTTGTATCCTGACCTTCGATGGACCTTTTGTTCCTGCTGTGATAATCGGCCCACCAATCACTCAACACAGTTGGACACCAACCAACCAAAGCAGATGATTAGATAAACATAAGATACAAATTAAATTGGAGATTATATATATTTATATAGTGTGTGCATGATCGGCTCCTTAAATAAAAACCACAAAGCTTCAGTGTTGTCATGCAACACTTTTAAAGATGTTTGCAGGATTGCTGAACTGTGCAGTCATTCATTGATTTGATATTTAACTTGCTACCGATGCTAAAGACATTGTGACAGATAAAGGTGCAGAAATAACAGAGAAGCCCGCTGTAAATGTTCTTGGGGAGTTTGCCCTTTTCATATTAGACACGATTCAGCAGCTCCATTCTCAGGGAGCTTGTCAGCGCTGCTTGTTCGGAGCTAATGCTGCATAAATAAACGTAACTGGTAATTGAAAAACGGTGATGGTCGATTTCATATTTTTGTCATTCCTGCCTGTTGTAGCACAGTGATGTATTTGTTCCTTACGAGACCACTTATTATTTCCTGACTAAATTCAACAAAACTGTCCTGATTTAGTGAGATTATAGATTATTTTCTCCCGTGACTTGGTTGTTTGCGTATATGAAAAGGTTATTCAGAAGTTCAAGTCAATTCATTTAAGTTTATTCACATGGTGCCAATTTACAACAAATATCTTAAGATACTGTACAAAAATTTAAATTGTCCAAACTATGCACATATCATTCATTTAATCTTGTCATATAGATAGATACAATATTAATTTTATGTATTCCTACTAGATCCTGCTCAGCAATTAATTTAACAAAAGTCAACATTCAGTTTAATATTTATTGGTAAACTTTAAAGAACCCTAAGCAATTGTGTCACTAACTTATCATAGATGCTTGAACATCTAAGCATCTAGAAATAACTGACAGTGGAGAGGAGAACTTATGCTAAACAGGAAAAACCACTAGGCTACTTACAGAAGAACTACTTACTAATTTTTGGAGGACTGCCATTTCTTTATTATTTTCAATGGATTTTATATATGAAACATTCTATCAAGTCATCACCGCTGAGAGCTGAAGGTCTGGCTATTGTACTACTAGGACTATTCTTGTTCTCCATTAATGATAAGAAATACAGTGCTCTAATTTGGCCAATTGTTTTCATAAAACAAACTATTTTTCCAGATTTAATACAGCTCAATTACTTGTGTAGAGCACCATTTGCTCTCCAATTTCTTAGAGGTGAGTTTAACAAACAGTTATGGCCTTGTAATTACTTGCTGGTTGAGTGTATGTGGGATTAAAATTCTAAAGCTACTGCACTTTTTTATAAGCAGATAAGGAAAGAAGGTAGTCTACACAGTGTGAAAAAGTATGGAATGTTATTTTAGTGAATTCCAAGTCCGGATACATATGGAAAAATATATCTTCTTCCAGACTTATTTTCCTGTGCTGTAATCTAAATGCGGAACGTTCATTCTTTCTTTGTGTCATTCCTCCATTCTCCTTTCCCTTCTCGTTCTTACTTCCTTGTAATCGCCCCTCCTCATTCTTTCATCCTTTTATCCTTCCACATGCTCTTTTCTCATCTTGTGTCTTAACTTTCTTCTAAGCATCTTAACTACTTTCCTCCATTGTCCTTCATTCGTTCTGTAATTTCTCTTATGTTTTGCATATCTTTCTTTCTCATGATTTCCTTCTCTTTTCTTTCCTCATTGACATTCCCTCATTTCCTTCCTTGTGCCCTTTTTTTCCTTTCCCTGCCTTTACCCGTTTCTACCCTTTCATTTTGTTCTTCCTGTCCTTTGTTCCTTCTGGCATTAATGTCTAACCTTCTTGCACTCTTCCTTGGGTTGTGCCCCTTTCTTCTTCCTTGTGTACTTATATCCTCTTTTGTTTTCTTCCAGTTTTTTTTTATTTTTTATTCTGCTCACTGCAGAGATGCTTGCTGAAAATCAGTGATAAACTTTAATATTTATATAGTTAAGAATGAAGCGAAATGACAACACACTCAAGTAAGTTAAACCGGCAAGAGTTCAGTAGTTTTGCACAGAAGAAACCAGAGAAAGATGCTCAAGTGTTTTATTCCATACACTAATTTAACAGAAAAAAAGTATTAAGTTTTAAGCATGGTCACTAAATTTCTAAATTCAATACTAAATCCCAATAATCTAGTATAATAAAAAAAATAAACCATTAGTAATTGTAAATTCATTTCAGATGGCAGATTATTCCCTTACAATTTTATGTATAAACTTTGGCCACTAGAGGTCAGCAATGACCATTTATTTTCCTGTTGAGCTGGCATAGGCCAGTGTCCTTCAACTATTCACAGGGGTATATTAAGCTGTAAAAAGTGATATTTTCCTAAAATTAACAATTGTGTGTTTAGTTTGATGATGCTGGAAGTGAAATTAATCCAACTACATTTTGTTTTAATTGCTGAAGCTTATGGCATAAAAAAATTGTGTCCAATTTGACAAAAAAAAAAGGTTCAAGCTGAAAATGTAACTGAAATACCACGTCAGAATCATTTGCATTGAACTGGACTTTTTGAAGCCTTTACAGTAAATCCTATGATTTGTTTGCATGAAGGACGTGTAACAAAATGTC
The DNA here is from genome assembly GCA_903066815.1 of Brachyrhaphis roseni. Classification (NCBI taxonomy): domain Eukaryota; kingdom Metazoa; phylum Chordata; class Actinopteri; order Cyprinodontiformes; family Poeciliidae; genus Brachyrhaphis; species Brachyrhaphis roseni. The sequence goes on from CAEFZY010011224.1 coordinate 27,404, forward strand.
CAGATTAGTACCTCGCTATTGTGGTCAACTTTGTCTTCACTAACTAGAAAGTGAAAGTGTTTGCATTAGAATTTTACAGATTTCTACATTTTGTTCAGGAACAAACTTTCCCAGCTACGTCAAGCAGAGCTGTGACTCTGCCGTATTATGAACAGCAAAAGCCTCTATGCTTTTGTCACGACAATCTGACACTGAACATATTTCCCCTAAACAACACAGCTTGGTTGGCATCTTTCAGGAGGTAACTTCTCATGTCTTGTCTGTCCAGATAACCAGGTCCTGCAGTTTGGGAAGCTTGTGAGCACCTCCAACACTTATGAACCCACAGCAACAGGGAGCCCAAGGAAGCCTGTGACTGTGACCACAGACCAGCCTCTGCTTTGGAGCATGGGCATCCACATTAATGAGAAATAACAGAAGTAACTACCTTTTCTTTTGCTTTTAAAGGTACAACAAAAACCACTTGTTTAAGGAATGCAGATTTTTATGGAGTGGATTTAGTCACACTTTGAAAGAGCAGAAATGATTTAAACTCATTCACTAATTTTGACTGTAGATCATGTCCATAAGATCACATTGAACTGTACCTCACACTGTGTGCCTTCAACTTCTCTTTTGTGAATAGTGTGCCTTATGTCATGTTTTAGACTTGGGCTTGTCATAACTGTATTATTGCACTCAATTCCAAAATTAAAAACTGTTTTCACAATAAAGTGACACATTTCCCAACTTATTAAAAAGTAATCAGCATGTGTGTTTAATTGTTTTATTTACACAACAAAATATAAATGTTGAGCACAGAATGTAAAAATGTCCATTCGGTTCGCCATCACAACTAATAACACTTTGCACCGAGGTCCGTCCAGATAGATTTGGTTTGATCAAGATTTAGCCACCACTAGAAGAAAAGCAAAAAGAAATGGTAGCATTAATCAAAACTTAAAAGTCAAACTCATTTCTTTATGCAGCCCTATTTTACAAGACAGAAAAAAATGTTGCAAAAGAACAAAATCTCTGTTTTTTGGTAAGTATAATTGCAAAAATTAAGAAAACTGTTAAGGAGTTAAAGAATAAATGGTGTGTCATAACTACATTTATGAAGTGCATATATCACAAAATAGCAGTTTTCCAATATTTCAAGACTGATGATTAAGGTGATTCTTATGTTTTACTGATTTCTAGGGATTTGTAGCAAGAAATAAGACATACAAATACAATTTTACTTGCAAAACAAAATGTTTTAACATTTGCAATCACCTTGTTAGCAACATTTTATTTTTTTATTTTAAGCAAATATAAAAACAGTATTGCTGATGTTTGGTCTTGGAAGCAGGTGGGCTGCATATTTTTGAAAGTAAACCATAGAAAATTGATCTACCGTGGTAATATTGAGCAATTTATGAAAGTAATTAGGCACAAACATATACAACTCTGGTTTGTGATTAAGGCCTAATTCATAAAGTTTACTTACATATATTTTGTTTCCATTTTAAAAAAAGAAACTTCCATTGAATTACATACAATAAAACTCTGAAACCTGCTACGGCGCAACATGTTGATATGCCAAAAGGCATTATTATATTTTTTGCTTAGCCAAAGTGTCTGCAATCTTTCATAATTTTAATCATCCAAACAAATTAATCTTCATCTTTTCTGTTTGACTGACCTGTTTCACATTACAAAAATGCAATAAAATAAGTGCAACTCTCCATCATATTCAGTAGTATTTAAAGTGCTGTTTTTTTTACTTACACAATGATGTTGTTGATGGGGATATGGATGAGCTTGACAAAGAAACCAATGAAGCCCATAATGGCAAACCCAATTGCTGTGGCCATGGCAATCTTCTGAAATTCTGAAGAACAAACACCCATATTGTAAAGTAAATATATAAACAAAAGTGAAATATAAGGTGAAATTGAACTTGCTTTTGAAGCCGGGGTAAGTTAACGAAACAGCTCAGGCTTTATTTCAACCAAAAAGGATAGAAGGGGAAAAAATACCTTTTCGGTCTGGTTTTGTGCACCTCTTCACAAGCCTTATGGAGTCCTTGACGAACTGCCGACTGGGCTCAACAAACTGCATCACCTGATCCATGGCTGTGCTGCAAAGAGAAATCACAGATCAGCATTGTGGCTTACATTTTCTTCAGCGCTGACGTTGACTTCATCATTTCAGCTTTTAATCACTTCGTAATTGTATTCATTTACTTCTACTGCAACAAACACGAACGTTATGACAACTTTATACAAAACATGTGGTACCTTAACATTAAAAACGTGATACAAAGGAGTTTAACAAACCTGTCTCTATTACTAATACCGTATATTAGAGTAGGACAAGCTAACCTCGACTAAGCGTTGTTTAAAGTTAAACATGTTAGACCAAAGCGCCTCAAACCCTTTCGTCCATTACGATATTAATCAATAAAATACAATAAGACTGATAAAATAGTTATTTTACCTGTTTCCGTCCTGTTCTTTCTCAGAACACAGAGTAGTTGTGGCCACGTAGCTTCGACACGGCTAGAAGGAAAAACTAAGCTGACGTAGACTTAAACAGCGCATGCGTGTGACGTGTTTCTTCCTTTTCAGGTTGCACACGTTTCCGCCTACATCTCCGCCTGCAGGCTGGGAGGTTTTCTACACCCTGACGTGGTAGTAACACAAGTTATTGTATCGTCTCATTTTTTATAGAATGAATAAAGCAGTAGAAGCATTTTAAGGCTTGGAATCGCATCCTTGTGATGACACAAGTGATGTTGTGAAGTCATGTTAAATTCTGTCCTATTTTAAGTTTCCGTTCACAGTGCAATTCTAGCTATAGTGGGTATATATTTTTATCCTGTATAAACAAATAAATTACGGTTTCCTGTACCTTAAACAAGAAACACACGTAAAAAAACACATTAGAGAGAGTGAAAGCTTTTTTACATATTCATCTATTTGTTGCAACTTTACCAACATATATTATTCATCTATTTTCCCTGTTTAGATTTATGATTCAACAAAGAAATAACCTAAGTTCATATGTCCTTTCTAGAGTATTACAACTTTGTGTTCTTTTGGTTTTGTTTCTGTAAATCCGTTGTCTAAAACGTCCCTCAGCTGTTTAGCCATAAATACTGTTATTCAATGTAATTTTCCAGTCATTGGCATTTAGTTTTCTGTTCCGATATTCAAACCCCCACTTTTATTTATTCTTACTTGAGTTTTTAAAACCATTCATCTACCACTGAGATCTCTTTTGACATTGTGTACTGAATAAACATTGTAAATTAATTTCATATTCTTTGTAACTACCTGAAATATTTTTTGAGCAACTTTACTATCAATAAATTAAGTCTAACAGCTCATCAAGGTCTACAGAGGGTATATTTTCCTTCAGTTTGTCTTTGAAAATAAATGTAATTAGGACAATTTAGTTTGTCTGGCGGTCAGACAGAAAATTCAACTGCAAATACTTTTTTCCCTTTTTTTGCACAATCTTGTGCTTCAGTCTTAAATGAGATTAGTCTTTAACAAGATACTACTCTTAGAACATTGACGAAGCTACTAACAAGTGGCTGAAAATGCAAAAAAAAAATCTTTGAGGCCACATTCTAAGACTCTTGCATTACCATAGTCAGACAACACAGCTCTTAAATTATTTGTCAAGTATCTTCTTAATAGTAGTGTTTGTTTTGTATTTTCTCCTGGTTTGTCACCCCGCCTATTTGCATATCAGCACTCTTGAAGAGCGGGTATGTGTTCAATACTCTTACTACCTCTCGTTACTCATACAACATTCTTTCTAATATTTACCCCCTCATGTGATTTAGATTAAGATTAGAGATTTCTTGTTCTGGTATGTTCACTTTAGTTGTTTTCTGGTTTCCAAAAGCCAACATGAGTCAGCAGCATGATCGTTACCTTTATAAATGTTACAATCAAGAAAAAAAAACTGAATCATGAGGTCATAAATTGTGCTATGTATTTTGGATAATATAGCTTACTTCAAAGAATAAGAGCCTCTAAATCCTACTCGCTCTTATCCAATTGCGTTAAATTTATTCATGCAACTTCATCTGGAGCAGCGAGTTTAAGGGGAAAAAAAATCTGTACATAAATTTCTGGCAAACGAGCACAACTCTACAAAATGTTGTAGAGTTTACTTTTTTTCTGTTCGAAATAAATAAATAAATGTTGGTCAGAAAACGTTTTACAAGACGTCATCCTGTTACATAGCATGTTTCACATTACGGTCAAATTTCAGCAGGCTGACACTTTATAAGCTTTTTCTTTTGCAACCCATTATCTCAGTCATGCATGTCACTGTTACTTTGTCTTCTTTTGAGAGAGAAAAAATTATTTAAAATCTGCAGAATGTCTGAATAAACCATATGCAAAGTACAATTCAATATAAAACTGCTTACATTGATTGGATTTTTACTGATCAATAGATGTACAGAGAGACCTTACAAAGGGAACAAAGATTCTAACAAAGGAAGATTTCCAACATGTTCCACCCTCAGGGGAACCTATCCTTGCTGACTCTAAAAATAGACTATTTGTATCTATTGAGGAATTAGCATCGGTAACATCATTAAGTAACTGTTCACAGAATCTTATTTGAAAACAATGTAAACGATGTAAATAATAAAAATACAGAGTAAATAGCTTTATAACAGCATTTTTGAGTTTGTTCAAACTTTGTTGCAATATAAGTAAATGCTGCATTCCATCTTAGTAATAAAGACTTGCAAAATTAAACAGCAATAACATGTAATGACTTTAGCAGCTCAGGTCTTATTCAACTAAATTAAAGCATAACACACTAGTTAACTTATTCTCATGACAAATCACCGTTTTAGTACAAGATACACAACAAATAAATACTTAGAACCTCTATGTATCTTTAATGCCTTAAAATGTTTTACATCAGAAATAATTCATTAAATGCTGATTCAATTCAACATGTGATTTCTTTTTGTTGACAGAAAATTAAAGAAAAACTTGCAACAGTCCTCATTATTTCACACTCAACTTCACTCAGAACAGCCAAAATTTTCAAATGAGTCAGAGATTCATAAAAGTGCATAACAGTGCTTTCGACATGTGATATGTATAACACATAGTCAATCCGCTGCTCTTCACTGCCAGGTGATGCCAAGCATGTCGCAGCTCACCTCCCACAGCCTCTGGGCCAAGTCATCATTAGCAGCGGTCCTTGAGCAGCGTGCAGGCGCACAGTCGCTGAACACAAACAGTGACAGAAATTGGTCATTAGATCCTGCCCGGTTCTTTTGTGCCATTTTTAAAAGTTGTACATTTGTAAAGTTTTGCTGAGTAAATGTGCAGTATTTTATTGATTAACAGTTTACTGAGCTTGATGGCAAAAGCTACCTGAAATAGTTTCCACTCTGGCTCTCCAGGCCTTGTTCCACAGCACAAAAGATGGTGGTCTGTGCTCCCTCCACTGTTGTCTTGGTAAAAATCCGGAAGATCTTCACTGCTACTTGTATGCACTGGTGCTGGTGTCGCCACAGATCAGACTGGACCACTCCCGGGTGCAGAGAAAAGACACTGACACCAGTTCCTGCAGCATGAACAAAGGCGAGATTTACATTTACTACAGTTTTGAAAGCACCTTGAGAACTTCTTCACATTCAAGTATTTGCAAATGTTTGCTGTTTGGGCTTCTGTGGCTTCTAATGCCAAAAACATGTTAATTTCCTATCAAATACCAGGATGTGTATGTCCCTTACAACAACACAGCATCTGTTTTGGGGTTGAAGACATGTCTTATATTAATGTTTGTTTACTAATGGTTTGGAAGTTCATTCTCACCTTGTAGCCGTTTGGCAAGAGAGCGTGCAAACAGGACATTAGCCAGTTTGCTTTGTCCGTAAGCTTTCATAGCATCATAACTCGTTTCACTGTTGATGTCATCAAGTCGAAGGCCAGTCCAAGTGTGGGCCACCGATGCCACGACTACAATGCGGGCCGGAGCTGAACATTTGATGAGGTCAAGCAGCAGGTAGGTTAAAAGGACGTGGCCTTAAGGAAAGTCAGAATACATAAATCATTAAAATAGTTTGTGGCTCTGCAGCTGAATAGCTTTAACTGTTGTGAGGTCTCTTGACATGTTCATTCAGTAAGATATCCAAACCACAAAGATCCAAGAATGCATGGCAGTAAGTGAAATTGCTGCAAGTATTTCTGCTCTGTAGACTTTGAAACCAGTCTGTAATATTCACTGGGAATGCTATCAGTTTACGGTTCTTAATTTCTTGTTTTATTCTTCACATAAACACTGCCATTATTTGGAAGGTTGCTCATACTCCAGTACAGAATCTTTTTCTTAAAGCTTGTGTAGGCTTGTGTCTCGTTTTGTGCGACTTGGTGTCCATATGTGTGTGGGCAGAGGCTGCTCACACTGACAGTTTGTGACAAAAAATAATGCACAAAAAAATAAACATCATCTGGGAGTAAGAGACGGTCCAATACACAGTGACAGCTTGAAAAAAAAAAAAAAAAAAACAGCTGCTCCAGAATCTTCTCAGGTTGATGTGTTTGTCAGTTGTGTTGCCATTAAGACTGAATCCCGCCTGTCACTTTCTGGTCTTGCCGTCTATCTAAACTAATCTCTCCCAAATACAGAAATGAATGAACTCACATCAGTCATCCAAGATATATAGTTCTTGGGTGCCTTAAAACTGCAACATTCAGGAAATACACGTACATAAAAGATGTCACTGCAATATAACTTACCCAAATGATTAACTCCAAACTGCATTTCAAATCCATCCACAGTCTTGGAATAAGGACACATCATGATGCCTGCATTGTTAATCAAGATATTCACTTGCTTCTCTTCTGGAAAGCATTGACAATATTAATGTTAGTGCAATAGAAACCAGATATGTATATTTTTTATTACAGTGTATAAAAATAATCTGTTCATAAAGTAGGTGGGTTGTGTGGCCCACAGAGTATAGTTTTTTTTGTGGTGTGGCATGTTCATGTCATACATTCTTACCAGATTCTGCATGCAAAAAGAAGAAATGCATGCAAACGTCTAATTTGACTTAAGTAAAACTAAAATCTCTAAGCAATCTTTGTGTCATTCACTAAAAAAAAAAAAAGATAAAATATTCCAAAAGTAATTGTAATGTTGCTACATGGGTGCATAGAGATATACTTAAAACATAAAATAAATATGAATGTTAAAAGCATAGCAATGAAAGGTAATATTACATTTTCAAAGGAAACATATATATTGAAAATAAAGTAGGACCAATAAAAACCACAACCATTAGTAGCTGAAGAAGATCATTCATCCCTGTACAGTCATAAATTCAACCAACAGTAATAACCTCAACCATCAGTCTTTACTGCCAAATATTTTCTTTCAAGCTACTAAAACCTGTTTGGTAGAAGAATCTATTCATGGCTTACTTTGGTCATAAGTTAACACCACCTACCTACCTTTGTTAATAATTTGAGCAAAAGCCCTGATGGACTTTGTGTCGGACAGATCCAGCTTCCTGATGACGATGTTCTCATTGCCTGTGTCCTCCGAGATGTCGGTCCGCGCCTCCTCGGCCCTCTCCACGTCTCTGCACGCCATAACGATGCGGGCCCCTGAAAACCCAGATGATGGAGACACGTAGATGTGTTCTCCCAGTCACACGCCTGCACTTCATCTCAGTTGTTCAGCTCTGGCATACTTGGAGCAGCGGTTTATAATGGAGATCATGCCTGTGAGTGTTCGCCTTCCTCCGTCTGATGTCTAACTATATTCTTGCGTCTTGATTTGGTCAAAGACGCATCTTGTAACAAATAAACAACCACATTGTGTTCCTAAAATGCATGAGTAGAAACTTTAAAAGGAGGCACACCAGGGGACAGATTCAACACAAACAAGTTTGCAGGTTTAAAAGAGCATCACTTTTATTAAATTAGAGGCAAAGAAAGCCACCAACATCAAATAAGTAATGAAGTCCCTAAAAATCCGTGTGCATGTTTGATCATTCTCTAATGATTTCTAAGCCCTCTTTCAGCAGCTAATTTAGCCAACTGTTCCACGGCAACGCTTTGCTTCTGAGGCAAATTATGAGGCATTCTCCTTAATGAGCTCAGAAAGGGGTTTTGAGGACAACATGCTCATTCTTTCTCTCACCCACACAAAGATTGGGATGCATGACCATTAAAACCATTATATATATATATATATATATATATATATATATATATATATATATAAACTAACTGGAAGATTTGTTTGTTAAATTTGGACAAACTTCACCTCCTCATAACTAGATGCAAAGCAGCCAGTGAGATCCCAATCTCCCCATAATAACCAACTTCCTTCATAATATACTTGTAAATTCATTAGATGGCTGCCTGTGAGAGGGTTATTGTGGAAAACAAGCCAACCGACTGGGACCAGCTCAGTTTTAATATATTCAGTGTGTGTCACTGTGTTCAAACATTAACCCAGACCTTGTGTGTGTGCGTGTGTGTGTTTCTTTCAGAAAGTGTGCTGGGAGCCAGATCAACCCACCTGGAAATTCAAGACAGGACACATGTACGAACATATTCATTCAGGGATATGCTCAGACTTCAGGGCATGCATTTGTAGCAAACGTGTTTATTATGTACGTCCTTTCTCCCAGCAGAGCTGCTGCTGCTGCTGCTGCTGGTGGTGGTGATGGGGTGTGTTCAAATCTGAAAATGTTTAACATTCTTATCATTCAGCTGCTTTCGAAAGGCAGAGAGAGAGAGGTAGAGAGAGACATGTTCAGGCCCAGGCCAAATAATAAGAGATTACGTACAGTCAGTCACTCCTTTGCATTCACAGCGCATTACTCACTCCAGGCTGATGCTGCATCCAGCAGCATGTATTACTCACAGTGCAGTGTCATCCCCAGGGAGACGCTTTCATTGGAAGGGCAGCAGCTTGGAAACATCTGACACTCTCTTGTGGTCATGTGTGTGCTTGTGTTTGCGTGCGTGGGGGTGTGTGTATCCAGGTCCCCTCTCGGCGGCGAGGCGAGGGCAGCGTGTTTGTCTTGAGAGGGAGGCAGGGGTTTCCGTGGTAACAGACATGCCAAAGCCGGACCTGCTCTGCCTCGTTCAGCTGCTCGACGGCACCATCGAGACCTTCAGAGTCAGCGTACGTAACAAGTGGATGTCAGGTTACACGGTGCTCTGATCCGCCGTGCTGGCACACTCTTCTTCTCTCCTTTTTTTTTGTTTTTTCAACTAATGGTCCACCTCTTCCCCCTGTTTGAAGGACACTCTCCTCTCCTGCAGCTTGCAGATGCTTATCACACTTTAGCGTAGGGGTGGGCGATATGTACTTTGATTTTTATCGCAAAATTTAAGGGTGAAGTTGTGATAATGATAAAAATGATGACTAAAAACGTTCATTACTTTTTTAAGGTAACTGTATAGCAATGAAGCACAGCCATCTAATTTGCAGTATTTGCAGCATTGCCTCTTTAAGTCAACCTCTTTCCATCATCCTTACCTGCTCTAAACGGCCACTTTATTAGGTAGATCCTGCTGGGATTCGTTCCCTGCTGCGTTTTTCCTTTGTGGTACAGATTCATCAAGGTGTCAGGAATTGTGCTCAAGCATTTTTGGTCCATATTGACACGAGCATCATGCAATTACCACAGATTGATCGTCTCCACATCCCTTTTCAAATTCTTCGTTCCACAACATCCCAAAGGCGATGTAGTGAGTACATCAAACTCATTGTCTTGCTCTGAGAAGTTGTTTGAGATTAGGCCTGTTGGGATAAATTTTGCTGGATGATAAATTGTCCCAGAAGTTATTGCGATAAACAATAACATTCTTTTTCTGAGGCCATTTAAAGTAATATGATGATAGTGGCATAAAAACGCAAGAATATTCTCTCAAAGATCAATAAACTTTAATTTTTAATAAGCATTTAACACTGGAACTGGAAGATGTAAATATTCAAAATAAATAAACAAAACGCCTGAAACAACGAATAAAATTAATAATAAAGTCTATATAAACAAAACTAGCTAGCTTAGGCCGATGCACCACACAGGAACTTTTCTCACTCAGTTTTTGGTAGAAAGACACAAGAAAAACAATCATTCAAAATTTTGAGCTCATTGTATTTATCACGTTACTAATTGGCTTATTGCGACTGGCATATTTGAGATGAGCTGAGGTTTACGACACGTTGCATTAGAAGATGTGTACGCTGTGATCATAAAGGCCTGATATGGTCAGAAACATCACTGAGGCAGCCTGTAGTGTGTAAATAATGACCATTATACTGAGCCTGAATCCTTGATACAAGGCAGAATGGAGCTATACGTTTATGTTTTTTTCTGCTAAAATCTCACATTACCATCTGAACTTTGCAACCAAAGTTGAAACTCGTCGTTATTTCAGTTTATTATTGTGTAATTGTGGGGATTCTGCTTGAATTTCAGCCTCAGTTTCTTCTTATTAGCTAAAAGAAATGGCAGAGCTAAAAGAATTTAGTGCAGGTTTTTTGTAATCAAAATCACAGATTTTGTGGTGATAATATAGAAATATTTGTAAGGAATTTTTACGATATTTGTGCTAATATATTAAATGCAACCTTTTATTAATCGCTGTATCAGTCACAGATATAACTTGACATCAAGTAAGGCTGAGCTAGCAGTCACTTAAACCTAAAGTTTTTGGCCAATTTTGAGAAAAAATGTCAGTAAAATCAGAAAATAGTGGGGATTTGTTGATTTTGTGTGAATTCTGCAGATTTGTGATAAACTGGAGGGACTTAATGATGTAATTTGGAGTCTGGAGGGCCACATAAAAAGCTGCGGCGCGCCAGATTTGGCCCCCGGACCTTTAGTTTGACACATGTGCAGTAGACGGTTGGCCCTGAAAATCCCAGTAGCCCACAAGTTTCTGAAAAACACAGACCAGATCTTCTGGCACCAACACTTAAATCCCCTGTTGTTCCCTTTCTGACGCTCAATCTAAAGTTCAGCACCAAGTTTAATACACTGAGCTGCTGCCGTGTGATTGACTGATTCATTATTTGTGTGACTAAGCAGATGAACATGTGCAACTATAATGAAGTGGTAGCTACAAGAGCAAGCTTTGTAGGGGCGCACAGTATTAAGAAAGCATGCAATGATAGTGATATCTGTTGTGATAAATATATAATTGTCAGATGCATTACACTTGAGACAAAGCTGCCCACTTAGAGTACTTACTTATAACACTGATTATAAAGTGTGAGAAGGACCTAAGTCTCCATATTTTGTTTCTTTTCGTAAAGAAAACAGGATGCAGGGGGTTCTGTTGCTACATAAACGGGAGTCTGTTGTGTTTTCTGCAGCCAGAATATTGTGTTTGCTGTATTATACATTGAACAAGGTCACCCTGACATGAGAGTCTTCTTCCTGTAACAAAGTCTGAGGAAAGACAAGCTGTGGATGTAGATGAGTTGTGGGTTATCTCTCAGAGCGATGAATGAAACAGCTATTACAGTAAAGCAATTTGCTCCTTATGGCCATTTGGAAATCAGATTTCAGCCTGGATGTGTGTCATCTACTTACTTCCTTCCATTCTCTAAATGTAATAATTGTGTCAATTTATATTAGTTCAGTCTTAATTCAACTTCTCTGTCTGTTTATGCTGCATCAGGTCCCTGTAAATCTCACTACACGGTTCAGTACAAAGAGTTTGAATAAAAAAATTAAGATAAATTCAAGATAAATAACTGCAGGTTCACTTTAGTTCTTTTAAGTGCCAATTGATTAAACGAAAATCATCCAGCTGAGACGTAGACTGTGACAGCAGAGGGGAGAGTCTTCTTTTTTGGTCATTAGTTGGCAAATTAAGGGCTGGTGTGTCCCTTCATTTTCCTTTTTTCTAAAACCTTAACAACAGAAATTAAATCAAAGTTCTTTAGCTTAATGCCAAAGTAAATAAATATTCTACTGTTTGCTTGTTTATTTCAAACATATTCACATTCATATAGGAGGTAGAGAAAAGTATGAACTCGTTTGATCCTTTTATTTGTAGCTTTCTTTGCACATCATCCATATAAACAGAAAAGCAGCATTTCTTTCGCAAGAAGAAGCATAAAATATGAAAACACAGTTTCTTTCAATCAACAAAAAAGCAAGGTCAGACTTAGAAACTCATCAATAAATGATGTTTTATCCAAGTTTCCCGGTTTCTTTCAAATAAGGAAAGCAAAACAAAGAGCTGTTGATGAATGGTTTTTAGCAGATGAAAAATAGTCTGAATAGTAAAGGTTGCTGATCAAAAACATGGGAGTTAGTCGGAAATAGAAACAGATCCTGCTTCACGTATCATTTCCATCTCAAATTACTTGCTCGTACGTCTAAACCACCCCTAACTTAAACCCAACTCTAAGCTTCCTGTATAAGTCGGAGAACTCGTTTTTCTGAGGAGAAAGAATGATGCTTAAACCAGAAGGGTTTTCAGGCTGTGGGGCCTCAGAGAGGTGTTAACAGGGTTCAGCTTCAGATCACTGAACAGCAACAGTGCAGTTTACACCATCATGCAAGCATCTTGAGTCATTCCTCACTTCTTCATGTTTTCTCCCCAGAAGCCAGACTTTCTTCTGAAGGTCTTCAGAGGTTTTCTCTGGACTGCTTTATTTATTTGCAGTGCCTCACCATTTATAAGTATTCCCTTTCTTTTTTTTCTAGCTAAGCTGTTTAAATCTTGCTGTTTTATTCATTTTACCTTCTAAACATAAGAAATTAGCCAGAATTGTGACTACACATGAGGTAAAACTAGCCTGTGAACCAGATTGGACCTTCACCTATAAACCAAAGTTTTAAATTTTGGGGAAAAATGTATAGTCTTCCCAAACTTTAATGTGGTTTCCTAAAATACCTTGCCTCTTGCTTTACTTTTAAAAACAAAATCTCGTTTCTCAGAATACACGTTATATCCTTAAGATATATTGAAGTGTATTCCCTAAGAGTTTTCTATGAGAAATGAAATTAAAATTATTTTTCTAGGTATGCCTGAAGGCGGTGGGGGAAAAAAAAAAAAAAAAAATCAAATTTGGAGAAATAAAGTGCCTTTCAAAAAGTATTCACAGCCCATACAACTTCTTATTTTCATTTTTTGATTTTTTAAGTGATTGAACAACACAGAGTAGAAAAGAAAACTAGCCAAGAACAAAACCTTTTAGAGGCTCAAAAAGACTTCAGACTGAGTCTTTTTTCACCTTTCAGCAGGACAACAACCTCAAACATACAGCCAGAGCTACGGCGGTTATGTTAGAATGGTCTAGTCAAAGTTAAAAGGCCCAAGGTTTACATTGACTTTATCAAATTGGGCTGATCTTGAGACGTTTTATATGAAAAAATGGGCAAACATTTCAGTCTCCAGATGTGTAGAGTTTGTAGAGATTTACACCAAAAGATCTGCAGCTGTCCTTACTGAGAAAAATGCTTGTGCAAGTATTAACTCATGTGGCGTAGGGGATTAGCACAACCCACGTTTGGAGGCCTTAGTCCTCGACTTGACCGACATTTGCTGCAATTCTTCCCCTCTTTCCTGTCAGTCTACTTTTGTATATATATATATATATATATATAAGTATTAACTCAGATGAATACAAATACACACCACAGATTTCAGATCTTAAACTATTTGAAACCATGTAACATTTTCCTTTCACTTTAAATTTATGCACCACCTTTTTGTTGGTTTGTCACATAAAATCAGAGTAAATTAATTTTGTATTTTTAATGATACAAAATGTGGGAAGTTTGAAGTTTATATATAAACTCCTTGGCAGAAAACTCTCCCTTGTTGTTGTCAAGAACCTGCAGAACTTCAGTCTAACATTTTATTAGCGTGCACAAAATGAGCGACCAGGAAGTCTGGTTGACTTTTGATGCCAGTTTGCTGTTTCCATCTTTCAGAAGCAGGATGAAGGCTTGGTTCTGTTGGACCTGGTATTCAACCACCTGGGCCTGCAGGAGAAGCAGCTCTTCAGTCTTCAGATCAGAGAGTCAAGCACCGCCATCGCCTCCATCACAGCCAACACGCTCTCTCCTGTGAGCTCACACTTCATCTGCCGCACATTTACTCTAAGTTTGTAATGTGTTTCTCCGGCTGGTTGCAGTTGATGATAACCGTGGGGCGTGTTTACAGAAATGTTATTTGTTATAGCCTCAGATAGGTGATGAATGTTTTTCTTCTTGCAGCGATGGTTAGAGCCAGAGAAGCCCTTCAAGAAGCAGATAAAAGGTATCTAATTTGTTGGTGAAAGTTCTGTAATATCCACATTTAAATGCCGAAACAAGAAGGAGTTCAACAGAAAACAGGGTTGTAGTTGTGGTTAAATATAGACACAGGCCTGTTTTTAAACAATTTGATCATTTCGGCAGGTCTTGCCTCCCCCTTTTATCTGAACTTCAGAGTGCGGTTCTTCATCTCTGATCCCAACTCTCTGCAGCATGAGCAGACCAGGTCAGTACTTCTCTATCATGATAATCCAGCTCCAGGTCACTGTGAACTGATTATTGTTAACATTTTACATCAATCAAACTGTTTTGTTCACATCTTGATGGGAAACTTCCAAGCTTCTCATAAATATAACTGATTGAATAATTGTTGAAATTGCTGAAGCTTCAGTATTTAGCAAGTAAACCTTGTCAGCTGCACTTGAGCAATGAATATTCAGGTTTTTGGTACTATGAATAGTCAAAGAAGTATGAATGTTTCCTTTTAAAAGTTGAACATTTCTTCAAATTTTAAAATTAAAAACAGTAAAATAAGGGTCCAAACAGGTATGACAGATGGCTTTTTCTAAATTTTGTCTATTCTTCCAGAACAAGATTAAAATTTCTGTCAGATCAGATGTTTTAGAGTCGCCATCCATTCTCGTTTTGGTGTTTTTCCATGTAGGGTGTGTCATTTTCCTCTTAAATGTGCACGTTTGTTTAGCTGAATTCTCTCTTTCTTATTTTAGTGAATTGTTCCCTTTGCCTCCAGCTCTTTCACCAGCCTGAGGCATTACTGAAAAACTCTGATTGGGGGTTTATGAAGTTCAGACATTTATTTAAACATATCTGCATACTTTTATGTTTACGTCATGCTTCGGTTGGAAAAGCCTGCAACAGGCTCAGCTTTCTGATTTGAGATTATACACTAAATGTTTCTTTATGAGGCCTTGATATATTACTTTTTTTTAAAAATGGGTTTAGCTTTTTCCTTTGAGCTTTCCCTTCCCAGCTTCATTGTTTCACACTTTTCTGTTTACTATTTTCATGATTTATGTCTCAACTTTTTGGCTTTTTACATCCTGGAGCGTTTTGTTTTTCTTTGTGAGCATCAGTTTTTATCCTCTGATGGTTGGACAGCTGCATCATTTGATGTTGTGCCAAAACTGTTCAAACCACACTCCTAAGAAGCTAATCAGGGCGTTTGATGAATTTTAATTAAAATGCTTGGATCCCAAGGGCGATGGCATAAAATAGAAATAAAATAAAGTACCACTTTAAAATTAAGAGAAATGAATGAGCATTTGGGGTCATATTTTACCATTTTAACGACTTATGGCACATTTCCAAATCAGGAATTTTTTCCAGGAATCAGGATAGTTTTCTAGAGACTCATTTAAACGATTGCAATTACAGTAAGGATGGAAAACTGGGTTTCTATAATCTAGAGGTTTTATTCTACTTTGATTATTTGAGTGGTGTGAAAACAAACTCTAATTAAGAAAATAGTTTTTGAATTTTACTGTACAATTATTTGTTTATTCAATTCATACAGAAAGGAGGAAAATAATTGTGTTATTTATTGTTAAAGGTAACAGGAACCAGTTAGTATCAGCAGGTCAAACCTTTACAAAGGGGAAGATCAGAAATCAGCCACAATCTCTCTGATTTGTGCATTTGTATTTACAAATTTCCTTGATATTTGTATGTTTTAAGGTTCATTTCAGATTGTAGCCACTGTGAAGATATCAGAAGTTGTGACTGTAAAGCACCAGATAATAATCCAGATCAGAGCTCCTGTTTATCTCTGTTCTCTGCCTCCATTGTAGTAGCATGAATGTAGTGAAGGTTGAATGTTTTTATTCATGCTTTAGAATATTAACGCTGTAATTAAATCATAAATTAATGAGTTGTCTGCCTCTGTTCCTGCCAGAAGGGTTGCTGTCTCCTCTGCTGAATGAAGATCAGATTTAGACGATTAAATGTTGCAAACATGAAGTAGTTTGCTATTCCAGTTGTGCAGCTGGTAGTGAGTCAGGTAGCAGGTTATAATGCACTCGCTGGTTTCATTACCTTTCTGTCTGCAATGGGAAAATATACATCAAACTGGAGAATAAGGGCTGGAGTGCTGAGACTTTATTTTCGCTTTTGGTATGTTTTCGTTTTGTTGGGAAACTAAAATGTGTTTTAGTTTCCCATCAGAGTACCCTGATTTTGTTGACAAACTATTCCCATTGAAATTGTTGTTGTAATTGAGGCGTTTTATGAGAGCCACAAACTATTTTTCCCTGGAGATATTAAAAGGCTGTAGAAAACATCCCTCGCTTTCTGTCGATACTTGTCTAAACATTTCAGTGTGGTTGTGTTTTCTGAAGGCTGAGCTGCTGGTGTGTCTAACAAACACCAGCATGTGAAAGTGAGGCTTTTTCAGGGTATGGAAAACAGGCGTGGGTTGATAAAGTTCCTCTTTTGTTGCCCCTGCAGGCACCTGTACTTCCTCCAGATCAGGAGCGACATCAGGGAAGGACGGTCAGTTGTCCCGCTTCACATTGAGCGTCTCCTCCCTTCCTCCTCCTCGGCGCTCAGTATTTGTTTAGCTGTGGAGCGTGCGATGTGTAATCACGGTGTCTGATTGCAGGTTGCAGTGCCCGCTGAGTGCAGCTGTAGTGCTGGCTTCTTACGCTGTGCAGTGTGAGTCCTGTCTCTCCTCTAAAAGAGAAAATAAGATGATTAATGAGGCAATGATAGCTGCCTGAGTAATTACTCCTGGGAGGCTACTCTCAGCGCTTTTATTTAGCAGCTTTCTTACACTAGTGAGACGTTGGGAAACACAGGTGTGTGCAGGTGGGGTTTTATGTCTCCCTGTGGGTGCTCAGTGTTTGTTTCCCTCACCTGCAGCGGAGATAGGGGATCACTGTCCGTCCAGACAGCCGGGGTACCTCTCAAAATGCCACTTCATTCCCGAACAGGATGAAGACTTTGTGTCTAAAGTGGAAGACCTGCATCCGCAGCACAAGTGAGTTTGATGCCTGTAGTTGAAAAGAACGGCAGGTTTGTTGCATGATTCCTATTGTTGTATGTGACTGCGTGTGTGTTCCTAGGGGGCTTAAGCAGAGCGAGGCGGAGCTGTGTTTTCTCAACACTGCACGGACTCTGGAGCTGTACGGAGTGGAGTTGCATGCTGCCACGGTAATGCTGTTACTTTAATTATGCTGTAGCTTAGAAAGCACACCTTCTTGTTTTCTTAACTTAATCAAAACGAGGAGGGTTTTCCTGTTTGTTTAAGATTTATCCCCAAAGCTCCACCAATTAAACAAAAGCTTTTGGTTTATCATCCAAGAACTTTGGCTCTTAAATGGAAACTCCTTGAATTAGTCAACAGCAATTAAAACTGAAGTTAAAGCTATTTTTAATCTCAATATGACCCATCCTTCTGTCTCTCAGGACGCCAACAATACGCCTCTAATGGTGGGTTTGGCCTCCAGTGGTGTTGCAATGTTCTGTAATATGATTTGCTCCAGTTTCTTCCCCTGGTGAGTAACACCGCCTCTCAACATTCAGCTTGTTTTTGCATTTCCTTCAAGTAAATTTGACGCTTTTATGCAGGGGGAACATCATCAAGATATCTTACAAGAGGAGACGCTTCATTGTACATCTAAAACGTAAACATGTGAGTCTCTGGCTTCATGAAAACGTTTCTGCTGATTCAAAGATACGCTCAGAATGAATGGAGTTGTTTCTGTGTTAAAAATCCATTGTTCATGTGTTGGAAATGGAATAAAATGGAGTTTGTGGTTCCTACACAGTTTGTTAAAGGTTCTGACTTATTTCAGGTCTGAATAAGTTTGAGAAATTACAAAAATTGACAAATATTTGTATTCATAGACATTATTCCCCAACATGTAGGCACAAAGATCTGTCTGTCCACCAGACATCCATTTATTCATCCATTTATTCATTTGTTCATTATAGGGCTGCCGCTAACAAATATTCTAGTAATTGAATATTCTGATGTTTAAGCGGATAAAAAATTGGCACATTTTGCTGATTTTTCATTTCACCCCATTAGCTTTTTTATACAATATTAGAAATACATTAAAATATAAAAATAAATAATTTAATTCTTTTGTTAAACAATAAAATAAACATTTAATTGCTTAAAATACAATAACACAACATTCCTTTGCATTTGAACCAAGTGAAGTTAATACTGTGACACTTGAGGAGTTTTGACTTGGATATATTATATCTTGAATGCAAAATGTTTACTTATTTTTGTACTGTTTGTTACCGCTTTGAATATATTATTTTTTTAAGCAAATGTCCTTTTTTTGAGTCTGAAAAGCATGTTGAACCATGTTGTCTTTTATTTGCAGCAAACTTATCTTCTGTTGTAAAACAGAGATGATGTGAAAAGACCCTTAACTCTTTGAGTTGCAGGGGGAAACCCAAGACTGTGAGGTGTCTCTAAACCTGCCCTGCCCCAAGACGTGTAAGAACTTATGGCGGTCGTGTGTGGATCACCACTCCTTCTTCTCCTCCAGCCGGACTGCCAAGAGCCCCAAATACAACAACAGCACAGTTAAGGGCTACAAGCAGCTCATAACGCAGCACCTGGGCCTGAGCAACAGTAAAACTGAGGAGTGAGCGTTTGATTTATCCCACATATTTGCTTGTTTTTCACTTGACATCTGCTGCTTTCTAAACATTTGACTCTGTCATGGCAGAGGTCCGGTGTGCCAGAGGGTCGTAGGGGGGATGGTGTGGAACCCGGTTCTGCAAAGGTCTGTTTCATCAGAGCATCTCGAGACCAAGAGTCTGCCCTCCAGATCGCCGCCATCAACCCCCAACTGGTAAAACTGCTGCTATTAACAGCATCAAAGATTTTCTCTAAAATAAAAATATCGGAAGCTACACATCCGATATGTTGGTGCGGCAGGAGAAGTCCCAGAGTTCGCCATGAGATCAGAAAGCCTCGTCCGTCATCGGTGGAGCTCAGCACGGACCTGAAAGACATGTCAGAGGGGGAGGACGTCTTCTACACGTACAGGGCCTCTGTGGGCAGCAGCAAGGACAGCGAAGGAGACGCATCGCCTCATCAGTCAGTACCACATGACCCCATGTGTTCTAGACTCCACAAGCGAGGGATGTTTCTAAGGATGCACCGATTGCCGATCACCGATCTTTAAAAAGCCTGTCCTGCCAGTTCTGGTTCTGGCTGATAGCAATTTTTGTTTGTCTGAAATGTTGCTGTATGTCACAGGAAAGTTGCTGAGTTGGCAACAGTGAGGTGACTATTGCTTATTGCAAATGTGCAGACGTGACCTGATTGCAGAGGTCGATAAGATCCACGAATAAGACCGGCTTCCCATATCAGTATCGGCCAATACCTGATCCCCCAAAATGAAGGAAATCGGACGGTTTCTATTAATTTCTAAATGAAAATATAAGAAAAGGCAGATTTACATTTGTTTTCACTCTTCTGTTCATTAATACTGCTAAATAAATTGGTCAAAGCGACCAATCACTGCAGAACTCACTTAATTAGTAAATGGCAGTCCACCATTTATATCAATATTACACAGCTTTCCTCTGAAGATGTAAGAGAACTTTAGCAATATGAAAACAAAGAAATGCAGGTTTCTAAAGAAGTTGCTCTGGTCAGATCAGATCAACTAAAGTTTATTAATCTACATACAAAACTTGTGTGATGGAAAAACTGCACCCTAAACTCACCATCCCCACTGAGAAACGGTGCTGGCAGCATCATGCTGTGGAGATGCTTTTGTTCCGCAGAGGCAGTGAAGCTGGTCAGATACACAAACTTATTTTGTAATTTTTTAAAAATATATATCCTGCTTAGTTCCTTGGATTGGAGTACTCTATTTTTGATAACTGTGCAGTATTTTATGCTCTAGTCCTTACTGTACAGTATGTTTTTAGTCTTGATTTTTATATATTTTTAATGGTTTCTGTGAACCTACATACCTATTCTGAATAGCTAGAATCATGTGTTTCTAATGGCCCAGTCAAAGTCCAGGCGAAATTCTGTCGAAAAATAGAGATATTGCCATTCACAAATGCCTTCAATCTGACTGATCTTGGTTTTTTTTGTAAAAAAAAAAAAATGTAGAGACAGACTCCTAAAGACTAGCAGCAGTAACTGCTCACCATTTTTTTCTTCTCTGAAGAAAAAAATGGTGAGCAGTTACTCATAAAAGTTAATAATTTATGAGTTACTCATAAAAGTCACTCAAAAGTTTCCTTTTATGAGTGAAATATTTTAAAAACCATGTTTTATTTTCCTTTAGGTTCACATTTATGCTCTATTTAGTGTCGATCTATAACATAAAATAACAATAAAATACATCGAGGCTTGTGACTGAAACATAAGAAATTGTTCAGGGGATAGGTGTTTTTTTCAGAGCACTGAAGTTAAAATCAGCTGACCTGTAATGAACCATGTAGCCGCAGAGTCATTTTTAATATTTTATGTCTTCCAGCTTTTCTGGTCCTAACAGTCAAGGATCTGGTGAGGGTTTGTTGCAGACTGAAGACAGCATCGGGGAAGAAGACGGCCCGTTCCACAACAATAAGGTTTCTCTTTTTCACCTCAGCACTTTCTGATTACTGTGTTTCCATTCACTCTCTGCACATTCATGACAAGTTCTTCGTGCAGGATGCTCTTGGTGACGGCGACCTGATGCTGATATGCATCACTCCAGACCACGAGGGGAAATTTGGCTTTAATGTGAAAGTATGTCTCTGTCCTCCTTGAACGCTGCATATGAATGTTTTATGATTATTTGTTCCTCTGATGAAATTGTTGAACTCCTCTCAGGGAGGAGTGGATCAGAAGATGCCTCTGTCCATATCTCACATTAAACCGGACTCTCCGGTAAGAACAGACTGAAATAATTATGTTTTTGAAGCTTCGTTAAAAAAAACAGTGGACAAATGGTAGCATGTGGTTTTTATTTTAGGCTGTATTACATATATTTTTGCAAAAACACCACAAAACAAGAGATCTTTTTGGAAAGTCTTTAAAGTTTCCTCTTTGTATGGATTGCAAAAAGTTATAAAACCATTCAGACTCGAACTGCATCTCTCTCATAGATTTGTGTCCAACTGGAGAAAATTCAAGGCCATTGTTGCTCTCTTGACGAATCTCTGGCCAGCAAAGATCACTGCTGTGCAATTTGCTACAAGGTCAAAGAATAATCCAGGATTACGTCTAAGAAACTAAAGAGCTCTCTCACATTCTGTAGCGTTAATATTTGGGTCTACAAGCAGCAAAACGCTGAACAACAACTTTGTGGTAGAAAACGAAAGCAACAGCGCTACGGGGGAAATAATGTTGCCCTTTCTTTAGCTTGTCTAAAATGTTTGTCCATACGCAGAAAAGATTTTGTAGAATTAAGTGTTTCACAAGAGTCAATATGGATTACTATTGATTTTTGTTTTGTTTGTTTTAAATTTCTGCACTACTTTCAAGCTTGTGGTGTGACTTTTACTGTTTTATCCACAGTTTTTACTCCACGCCCTTATTTATTTTTAAGCAGTTAATGACACACAGTAGCCAAACCTTAAACTGCTGCTGCGCCAGTTACTCTACAGGTTGTTGCTAGGTAACCACAAGTTGCCCAGCAAGTTGTTGCTAGGCAACCAAAGAGTGAGTGAGTTAGTTGGTTAACGCCACCATCCCTTCTTTCAGCTGGCCGAGAGATGTTGAGTGGCTGAGGTATATTCTCTGCCTTTATCCCCCAGAATGCAGTGCGGTTCTGGATCGGAGTTCAGTGGACAGCTTGCTATTAGCATAAAATTACGTTTTTTCTGTTGTAATAAAACAACACGTTTAATGTAAAACATTAAAGCACCTGGCTCTGAATTCACCAAAAACTTTTTCAGAAAGACAAGCTCACTGTTGGGTTTTAAACCAATATTTAGAAAAAGTGAACATGATATTTAGAAATCCTGTCCATTATTCCAGCAGAAACATTAAGAAAAGACCTGAATGAGAAGTTGATGACAGGAATACTGTTTTTTTTTTCTTTTTCAGGAAACATCTGATATCTGTAGTTACAAAGAAAAGTTTCTGTTACCAAATTAAAGTTTTGTTTTTCTGATTTAATGGAATAAAATACAAATTAATTAGTTAAAAATCACACAGTTTGGATTTCTGTTTTCCATCACTCACAGTTGAAATAACCGACCATAAAAATTAAGTACTTCCATATTCTTTGTAGGTGGGAAAACCTGAAAAATTAGCAGCATATTAAGTACTTGTTTTTCCCACTGTATATGACGTCTAATGGTTGTTAATATGATCCTGTGACCCAAAGCCTGAACTTCAATGGCATGTTTTCTTTTCTTGCCCATTTTGAAGAGTGGCTAATAGAAACTGCCTTCTGTCAGGTCACAGTTCTAGCCCAGGTAAACAGAAAGTTACTCATGAAACAAAAATCCTTGAATGATAGTCATCTTAAAAAAAAGTCAACAGCAAACAAAGTTTATTTAATGAGAATTGATGACTGTTGATTTTTCTTAACCTGAGATTATCCTTTAAATGAAAATTAGGAGAATTAACTTAAAAAATAAGCTTATTTGTTCTTTTGGAGGCAAATTATGCCTTTAAAGTCACTAATAATTTCTTGTTTGCTACCTTAAATTTGATTTAAAGCTTGCGTGTTGTTTCTTTTAGGCTGGTCGATCTGAACCCAGGCTACAGGAGGGCGACCTGGTCCTGCTCATCAACGGTCGGGACATTTCCGAACACACACACGACCAGGTCGTCATGTACATCCGAGCCAGCAGAGAGTCGCACTCCAGGCAGCTGGCTCTTCTCATAAGACGTAAAGGTGTGTACCTGTGAGAGGAAATGCTGAGATGTAAGGAGAAATGCAAGTGACTGCTGCTCACAGCCTTGGACTGTTCTCGTGATCCAGGTTCGGGCCGGGTCATGCCTCAGCTGCAGCTGTCATTCGCCGCCCTCTCGCTCACCATCCCGCCACAGGAAAACAAGCCTCAGTCACCGGGTCAGCTGGAGCGGGTCACCACGTTGGAGGAATCCATGAAGCAGCTAGAGAGAGGGATACAGTCTGGCACGCTGTCCTTCCATTTTGAGGTATTTTGTTTGTTATATAGAAGTGTTTTAAGTAGAGACGCACTGGCTCCATTTGTTGTGGCTAAGATCTACACCTTATATTCTTACATATTAAGACCTATAATTCTTCGTTGAACATGTTAGGATATGTCTATGGACTACAAAACATGTTGATCACATTTTTTGCACAGAATCATTCTTAAATCGTCTCAGTCTGGTCAGTTCTGCCTATTTTGAGCTCCTTTTAGGGCAGCTTGTCACTTTAAATCCAAATAAGCTGCTGCTGGACACGTTCCCCAACTCAACGTTTACACTCATGCATGGAAATGGCTGCAAACATGCACAAGTATGTGCCGTACATCTTTGAAAAGCAAAAGCAGAGCTTCCTGCACAACCAACAAGAATGCAGCAAGTTGTTTCTGAATATTCATTCAACAACAAGAGCAGACATTGTACAGCACATGCAACTGTAAAATCAGCTGAACAAATGTGCTGGAGCTTTTTGGGTTGCTAGGTGACAGGCTGAGCGTGACTGAGGTTGCTAGGTTGTGGCGCAGTGCCCTTCAGTTGTGACTTAAGAATTTTCCACACACCAAAAATCATTAATCTATTACCATACCGACTGGGTGTTTTGTTTTAAACAACTTTACACACAAATAGAAGTTAAGAAAAGGTTCAAAAAGTAAATTTCTAAATGCAGCATATGTTCCTTGCTCAAAAGAACTAAAAAGAGAGAACTTTACTCTTATCAGCCTTCCTGTTATCTGATGAAAGGCTTGCTCTCTCTCAGCCATCATGTCTACAGTCTTGATATGTCGTACAAAATCTTCTTTTTAGATCGCTTCTTACATCTCTGGGCTTAATCTGACTTCATTTTGAACATCTCAGGCATGTCAAGGCCAATCAGACAAAAAATCATCTGATTTCTCTGAGCATCTCTACTTTTAAATGCTGCTTTTAGGACAGATGTTGGCCTTAATCTTCAGCTGGATCCTGTTCATAAAAGCAGCGATGACCTTAAATTTTTCTAATTCCTGTGTGTGTATGTTTTTGTGTGTATTTACATGCATGTTTGTGTGTGTTTGCATGCTTGTAATTCCTAGAATTTATACAAGAGGAAGCCTGGTCTGTCCCTAAGCTGTGCACGGCAAACCGAGAACCAGGAAAAGAACCGCTACAGAGACGTTTTGCCTTGTAAGTGCTCCTTGCTGCGTCTGCATGCCTGTTTGCTTTTGCTCGTCCCCTGCTGTGCCCGGATCCCGCATGTTAGGGTTTGAGAAATGTAATTTTGACAGCTCTGTTCTGACCCTCACCAGCTGTTGCCCTTCTCTGCTTTCAGACGACGACACCCGAGTGGTGCTGCTGGGGAAGGAAGACTACATCAACGCCAGCCACATCACGGTGAACATCACTCACCTGAAACTGCCTCCCGTTCTCCGTGTCTCTTTTAGTGTAAACTCATCCTGTTCATCTTGTGCATGTGTGTGTGTGTGTGTGTCTCTTAGGTAGCACCCCCTGAGTCTGGAGTGTGTTTACGTTACATTGCAGCTCAAGGTCCACTTCCACAGACCTGCACTCACTTTTGGCAAACTGTATGGGAGCAACAGACGCACACCATCATCATGCTTACGACTCTAACAGAGAGGGGACGGGTACAACATGCTTTGTTTTTGTTTTTATTAGCCACCGTTTTGCAGAAACGTCTTAAAATCACACAACTGAGTATCAGCGACGCATTAACATAGCAATTAGTGCAGCACAACTGGTAAATTATTACATGCTGTGTCAGGTTTAATTTTGATTACAGTGATTAGAGGGGGTTCAGTGGTGATGTTTGCACACAGCAATGATCCGATGGCTCAGTTGTGAGTAATTACAGGGTTTCACGCTGTAAAGAATGGCTGAACGCAAGCGTGAGCCAGATGCCGATGAGATAAATAATCCGACGCAGAGGAAGAACAAGAGTCCCGGCTTTCTTGTTGCTTAGAAACCAGATGTTCTCATTAATCGATCGTTGTGTCTGGATCTCATCAAGTGTCCGGGAGTTTCCCCTCACTGCATGCACCTACGTACATATGCGTCGACGCTAAGCTCTCCACCTGTTGCCGCTGATGAATTGCTTTTGTCTGCTGGCCGCCCTGTGAATCAGAGCAGGCTGTCTGAATATGAGCTTGATTTCCTTAGAGTGGAGGAAAGCTGCTTAGCGGCAAACTGTTTCCTGACTTATGTCCAGAGTTGGATAGTAACTGGTTACTTTAAGCAGTATTTGGTCTGTACTGTACTTTTCACTTTTACTTGAGTAATTTTGTTATGAAGTATCGCTAGTCTTACTTGAGTAAAATATCTGGATGCTTTACACACTCTGAGTAACTTCATTTAATGAAGAACAAGTTTGTTTTAACCAAAAACCAGCTGACAAAATGTGCTGGAACTCCACTTGGGTTGCTAGGTGATGAGCTGAGCTCGGGTAGGGTTGCTAGGTAACAGCGCAGTGTGGCCTAACAATCAGGAGGTTTTCAAAACGACAAAAAGCATAGACTTTTTGCCCAAAAAATGGCAATAAGTGATTATTTTTAAAAGCTTGGGCTTTTTTTTTTTTAGAAGTAATTGAGACTAAAATGGAAGAATAAAAATGTGCAAAATGTGATTTTTATTTATTTCTTGTATAAGTTTTATATTGAAAGATAATGATTTAGGAAATAAAATATTTCGCCTGATATTATTATTTTTAAATTGTTATTTTTATTATTTTATTTCCGTCCTTAAAATACCAAAATGTTTTCATAACTTCGTTTTTTTGGTCAGTCTAGTGTAATTATTAAATATTAATTGATCAGTTGTTGATACTTGAATACCCTTTTTATTCTAACTTGAGTAATTTCTCAGATGCACTCACCTTTTACTTAAAAGTAAAAATATGATAAAGTAGTACTACTCTTACTTGAGTAAATTTTTTTGGCTACTCATGCCAGGACTAACGCGGTACGTTGGTGATGTCATACGTGTTGCAGACCAAGTGCCACCAGTACTGGCCGCATCCGCCGGAGGTGAAGGACTACGGCCACTTGTCGGTGAAGTGTCACTCAGAGGAGTGCAACCTGGCGTACGTGACGAGGCAGTTCACTCTGAGGCACAAAAAGGTAAACGTGATGATAGAGCTGAGATGAGCAGCCGCGCTCCCTCCTGAGGGTTTTTATACCTCTTGATTCGTTCAGGTAGAATATTTTAAAGCCTGTTTGCCTGTAGGGAAATTATGATGATGTTTTTCAGTTTATAGGTCAAATTATAAACAGAAACTTTTCTGACAAATAATCAATGAAGTGCCAACGCTGACTGAGAGTAATTTGGATGAGTTTTTTGTTCCTTCCTTTGAGGCTTTTTTGTATGAATAATCAATGAAACAGTTTTCAGCTGCAGCCCTGGTTGCACACCTGCCTTCATGTCCATGCACTTTTTCCCTTGGTATGTTGCAGTGGCGTGTAGCATGTTCACTCCATATGTCACATAGCAGAATTCGCTGCGGGCTGCGGCCTCTCCTGGCAAGCTGTCATTTCCGTGTGGGTGTTTTTGCCTGTGCGTTGTTAGCGTGTTCACCTAATTTTCCACCCCTCTGCCTGCTTGTGGGTGGAATCGGGCAGGTCTTTTTGTGGGAACGCTGTCTGTCTGATTGTATCAGGATAGATGATCAGATTAAAGGTGCTAGCTTCCACATCAGCCTCCATGCCGAACAGGTAAATAAACAGATTACAACCAAGGAGGTATGAAATATGAACGCACACACACATGCATACACAGATACCGCTGTGTGGGTCCATCTGCTCCTCTGGCGGAGCGAGTTAATCCCTGCATGGAATCACAGGCCACATGCCTATTAAAAACACCAAAGTCAGCCGTTTTCCTTCCCAGTCTTCCTTTGTTGTTTGCTGCGGTCTTTACCTCTATCCTCTGTTTACATTGCTTCCTAATCTGACTTACTGATCACATGATTGTTGACCTGGACTGTTTCCGCCTCACCGGGGTGACATTTTCCAAAGGTTACACATTCATCATGCAAGATTATTGTCACGCAATATTCTAATTGTCTTTTATTCGTATTTTTATTGTAACATCCAGTTAGGTGAAGAGTTTTCAGTCACACACCTGCAGTACGTCGCGTGGCCGGACCACGGCGTACCCGACGACCCCTCGGACTTCCTGCTCTTCATCAGCTCGGTGAGGGAGAGGAGGAAAGCCACAGAGCCGCTGATGGTACACTGCAGGTAACAAATGAGGCTGCGGTTTAGTCAGACTTTCTCCTCTGGCTCTTGTGAACTGAACCCAACGTTTTGCTTTCAATCGTCTTCTCAGTGCTGGGATTGGGCGGACAGGTGTCCTGATCACCATGGAGACGGCGCTGAGCCTCATAGACGCGGGTCGGCCGGTTTTCCCGTTGGACATTGTGAAAACACTAAGAGACCAGCGAGCCATGATGGTTCAGACCACGGTACAGAGATTAAAACAAAAGACTCGCTTGTTAAACGACACTGTTACTCCTTGGCTCATTAATTTCTCTATTATGCTGCATGATGATCACCCCAAGCTGTCTTGTTTCCTACTGCTTTTTAATGCATTGTTTATTTATAGGGAGTGTCAAACTCATCAACTGTTATTAAAAATACCCTCACAGTAATCCAGGTTTTATTTTAATACACTTCCTTGTAAAACTATTCCCACCCCTTGAGCTCTTCCACAGTTTGTCTTGGTACAGCCTCAACCTTGAGTGAATTTTATGATTCACCAACAAATGTAGAGCATAACTGTGATGTGGAAAGTAAAGATTTCCTCTACTAAATATCTGAAATGTGTGGCCTGCATTTCTGTTCAGCTCTCTTGAGTAACTACATTTCATTAGCTGAGCCACATTTCAACGCTACTAAAGCTGGAAGTCTTTAATTTCTCTAATTCTTCACAATTCTAAGAAAAATACAATTCTGATTTTATTGTTGGATATTGCGAAATTGATGCATGCATTAGACCTCCAAATGTTGCATCCATGCAGCTCTTTCTGATTAGAATATTGTGATTTTAATTGTAATTTCATGCATATCTGAATATCGGTTTTCAACTCAGATTCTGTACTTAGGCCTGGACTTTGATTGGACCATTCTAACACTTCAAAATGATTTCATCTTGACCATTAATACCCTTAGTTATTCATAATGGTTATTCTGGCTTTCTCTTTACAGTGGACGAAAACAAATGCATGCCACACGTTTCAGATTAAAGTTAAAGTCAGATATCCTCTTATTCCACTTCCCAGATATTCACTTCTTTGTGTTGGTTTGTCACAAAAAACAAAATGTATTGACGGTGGTGGTTGCAAAATTAAGATTCAAAAAGATCAAAGTGTATGAGTATATTTTAAGCGAATGGCCATCATTTGGATTTAACTTTTTTTCTTTCATTGCGTTCAGTTTATTATGAGTTAGAAAATAACTATTCTAACTTTTGAGTCAGTTAAAACACCCATGTCACAGGAATAGTGAGAGTAAAAATGAATTTCATCACATTTTCTTTCTACTTCTGCTGAGATCTCGATTGTTTTGGAAAAAAAAAACAAAAAAAAACCTCATCTTTGTGGTTTAATAAAGAATTCCTGGAAGAGTGAAAATTTAGTTGCACTCTCAAGGTTTTTCTGAAAAACACCTTCAGCACTTTTCAAAGAAACGGGGGGAAAAAAATAAATAAAATCCTGCTTGTCCCTGACTCTCATTAATTCCCAGACTGCTCTGGAATTATGGTGATGATGAGAGGCTTTAGTCGAGTGTTGGAGGCAGGAAGCCAGGCTCTGTAGCACCTCAGTGAGGGACAGGAGAGTGTTACTCATGCTGGGAAAATTGCAGCTTGTTCCTTTTGGCTCGGCAGCTACCACCATCACCCATATTTTGAAAAAGACCCACAGAGCTTCATCCTCTGATGTGCTGATGAAGACTTCCTCTGGTTCTCCTTTACGTTTTTGTGTATCCGTAAGAAAAACATGCACAGTCAGAGGACATTTATCTCTGTTTATATTAAGAGTGAAAACATGCCATACACAATTATTGGAACCCATTAAAAAAAAAGATAAATATATGCCTTTTTGCCAGTTTCATAATATCCCACTAAAGTAATCCTGCTAGTCTCTAATGGTGAGATTTTCAGAATTAGTTTTTCTGCCTTTACAGGCGGTGATGTCAAAATAAACTTAGACCCAAAGTGCACCGGGTTTTTATTTAAAATATTATGGCATTTCAAAGAGCTCAGGATTTTATGCCCTCTTACAAAATGCTCAGGGTGTTTAAACAACAAACAGGCCCGCAGCATCACAAATCCTCCACCGTGTTTGGCATGTAACCACACCTGGAGTGTTTTTTAACTTTAATCCCATCTTGTAAAAGTACCAGTTGGAACCTATTTACATTTGTGATTCTAGAAAATAAATCTTGTTTTTAAAGATGGCTTCAGTTTAGTTCCCTCCTCCACCGATGCACATTGATACACCACCAATGCTGACACTTCATACCCATGTATTTAAAATACAACATATGCTGGTTGGGGGGTTTTAGAATTGATTTTGACAGATAAACGTCCATAAAAATTATCTTTTTTTTATTATTATTATTTTGTTTATTTTCTGAAGTTATAATCTGGTCAGTCCTGGGAACATTCACTCCTGTCCAATGTTTTGACTCACTGTAGTTCTCTGGAGCCTGAAAGCCTTAGAAATTACTTTGTAACCTTTTTCCAGACAGAAATATTATAGATTTTGTTTCTAATGTGTTTTTTTGATATCTTAAGGTCAAAACATGACGTGTTGCTTTTAAAATCTTGTACCCTGTACTTCATGCTGTCGCAGAGGGTCTATTTAAGTGATTTCTTTTTTCCTTATGTCAAGACGTAATCAGTGTTGCTAGAAAATGTGATTTAATTACAGTTAATTCAGGATGTAACAATTGGGCAGTAAAACTATCACAAGGCTGCACAACTGTGTCTGAGAACATTATCAAGTTGTAATTTTCTAAAACTTTTTATAGAGGAGTTTTTGAAATGCACAAAATGTCGAGTTTGTTTGTAGATCCCCTGAAGTGGTGCCAAGTTAAATATCCAAACATCCATCAAAGGATGGATATGAATATTTAGATTTAATGACATCAACTAATGTTGAACAGCCGAGTTTTTGTGGAGGTTTGCAAATACACCAGGCTTTTAGACTTATTTGAAGCAGAAAAAAAAAAGAGTCACATGACATTTCGTGAGATTTATTGACCATTCTTCCAACTTCTCATATTATGCCATTTCTTCCTGTTTAGTGTCAGTTCCAGTTCGTGTGTGAAGCCCTTCTTCGAGTCTACAAAGAGAAAGAGGAGAAATCCAAAGCACCGTAATCGGGATCGACGATGGGACCAAACCAGACGCGCTGCTCTGCCTCTGTTAACAGGAGGGACTTCTGCAGAGATCCAACAGATTAAACTCTGCCAGGCTTATGGCGCTGGAACACGCACTGGATAATGAGAGTGTAACAAGCTTCAGAGCACAGCTGTCTGTGAGGAGAGGGAGAAACAGAGAGTACGAATATTAAACCTAGTTGGCCTTAGTTTATGCTAAAAGGTACATTAAGCTTATAGAGGCTGTGGTCTCCATAGAGACTGATGTAGGACTGACGTGAGCTGCTAATTTCTGTTCAAGAGGCCTCTCAGGAGCGACACTTCGACTTGTTAAGCTACATGTGCCTTAGTCTGAAGCTTCCCAATCAATGAGTCCATCAACGCTGGCAGAGGCCAAGTCAGACGGCTGTGATGTGTAGTTTATCTCCGACTCCTGAGATGAGGAGCAGCGCTGACTTCAGATGGCTGCAGCAGGTATCAGGTCAAGGAGGGAACAGAGCTGTTTCGTGACTGCCAGAGGATCACCAGATTTATTGTTCATCACTTTTTAAATTATTCAAACTCTAAATAAACTCACTGATTTATACAGATGGTTCTGCTTCGTCATTTCCTGCATTTGGAAAATGGGAACTCTAACCAAAGCGTGGTGGTGTCCTTATGCGGCACTATGACAGTGAAAGCATCATAAATAAGCTCAAAGTATCGAGATGCGATCAGATATTAGATTAAAAAGCTTCTACAAAATGAAATGCTAGTTTTAGAACTGTAGTGTCCTTGTAGCTGCATAATAATCATATCAGTTTGGATTAATTATACATATTTAAGAGTTTGTGTGTTATAATGAAATCTTGCTGTGAAAAATTAATTCATAATCCTGACCAATGAGTCAATAAAAGGATATATTTTGAATATTCTCTCACTCCTGAGATTAGATCATTTCCAGATTGTGGAAAATACTTGTAGAAACTCAAGGTGACAACTATATGCAGCTTTATAGGATAGGTAGCTTGGGTTGCAGGTCTTTTATTTGTTTATGTTTTAATGAAAAATTAAAAATTTTTGACACCATTTCCACATCCCTGAGTTATAAATTATAAATATAAGACAAGTTGTAGGACTGGCCTTTATATAATTACTACTTTTCTAAATTATTAAGGAATTTTTTATATACTGCTTATCACCAAAAATGGTAACCTAATGTTTATTGCCAAAATAAAAAACAGCTGAAAAATGTTAAAATGTCAAGAAAAATTATAGAAAAATATTTAAATTATTTTCATTTAAAGTAAAATTAAACATTTTATATTATTAAATGTTTTTTCACTTGAGTTATTTTTTATGTTTAGATCTTTTACAATCGTATTACTGACTTGAATTTGATCCATTATCTATTCGTGTGATTCCATTTTCAATTAAAAAATATTTTTTAAATTTTATTTATTTATTACAAATTGCGGCACTTTTGGACCTCCATACTTGAATATATTTACTCTTGTTCGTTTTATTTTGCCTTTGTATTTTCAAATATATGCAGATACAGATGCAAAAATACAAAAAAAATATATAAAATCCTCACATTCGATCATAATAAATGTTAATGCTCCTTCCTGAGCTTGGGGGCCTCTCGGACGGGCCCCTGTGGTGCTCCAGGTGGGGTCCCTGGCAGACAGGTGGCGCTGGTTGTTTGGTTCTCTTGGGTCGGGCCGTCGGGAGGAAAAGAAGTTTGTTCTGCTCGGTGTTTTTACGCAGGCGCAGATCGTGCTGTTTGTCCAGTTTCGCTGATTGACTTTTACCTGTGAGGTAAACTGGTAGTTTCGGTTCAGCGGTGGGGAAAGGACGCTGCAGCCGTCGGTTCGGTTCGGTTCGGTTCGGTCCAGAGGTGTGGAGGCTTCCCCGTCGTCCTCCTCCTCCTGTCTGCTCCGGTGTGTGACTCAGGGTCCCCGCTGCGGAGCCTCGGACGGGATTTCTCCAGGATTTTAGAGTCGGTGCGCAACAGCGAGGAGGAGGCAGGTGGACAGACAGGACAGGACGGGGGGAGAAGAGGAAGAGGAGGAGGAAGAGGAGGAGGAACAGGAGTCCAGCCGTTCACTCCGGACCCAACGAGTGGAAATCAACTGGTTGGTTTAATCTGGTTCAATTTTATTAGTATGCGGCTGGAGTCCCCCTGCTGCTGATCGGCAGCCCTGAAGTCTCCTCCAAGCCTGCCAAGTGGCTCCTCGCCCCGGGGAGGACGTGGGGAAGGAGGCGGACCGCAGCGGTCGCTGCGAGGGGCAGATTTCACGGACACACCGCGGACCCGGTCGCCCTCTGGATCAGAAAGATGATGGGCTTTCTGCGCCGGACGTTCAGCCGCCGCTCCCGCTTCCAGACGAGAGAGACGGACGAGCGGGACGGAGGAGGGGTGACAGGGAACCCCCTGCTGCTGCCCCATCAGCAGCAGGTCGTCCACGCTCCTGCCGTGGTCAGCGGGGGAGCCACGGTCCACATCCCGGCGGCGGGGACGGCGAGGAGCACCATCACCTGCCGCGTCCTGCTGCTGGACGGCACGGATGTCAGCGTGGATTTACCTGTGAGTGTTTACGGAGAGGAGAAGCTCGGTCCGTGTGTCTCAAGGTGGGGCTCGAGGGCATTTTAGGGTCCTTTATTACATGGAGAAAGTTAGGCTTAAAATAATTTTTGATTAATTTATTAGACAGTAAGCAGAGATTCATGAACTTTGAGCGCAGGCTACCAATAAATAACCCAGTTGGGTGCTTAAAGATGTGATGTTCTCCCTATCAGTAAGGGTGCCTTTCCTAAACAAACCTTAAATATGACCCACTTTAATTATCTGTCACTCATTCACAACTCTACAGCCTTAACACACACACATTTTGGTGTTTACTCTAAGATTGAACACCAATCACTCATGACCCTCTCATGGACTTCCTTCTTCTTGAATCTTTATTGCGGTTAGCAAACAACTTAAGATGCATTACCGCCACCTTCTACATTAAAGTATGGACCACATGTCATATTTTTCCCAAAATATTTGTTCTTCTTAAGACAGTAAATACTAGAGGTTGTTTGAAGGGAAATTAATATCAAGGACATGTTCAGACATATACAGAGTTGCCTGTGGTTAATTAAGGCTGCGACAGAGCGAGAGCAATACTTTAGCAGGTAGTAGAGAAGATAAAAATGTAAAGGCAGATGTTCTAATTTTACCCTTTTAAATTTTCAGCATCCATCTGTCATGACATATGATGGATTGGAAAATGTTGGCAGCCTTTTTGTTCTTTCAAAACATACACAGTAACCGGCTAGCCACAATAAATGTGCTAATTGCTAACATGGGATGCTAAAAAAAAAAAAAAAAATCAAATTTTTATTTGGAAAATATTAGTAAGTTGCTTATTTGCAGCGACTGTCCTCATGGATGTGTCACCTCTACTTCTAAATGATCGCTTATGGCAGGAAGGCTAAAAAAAAATATTTAAATGCTGTCTTCATATCTTCTTAAAGAGAAAATGGAATTGGCTTAAAATCTGAATAAATCTGTTTAAACTTGACAAAATCTGAGATTGGACACTGGCCACTAGATTGTGATTGGTGGATTTGTAGAGCAAACTTCCTGTTTGTAGCTTTTCCTATCATATTTGAACTGTACAGCAAACAAATAGGTCAATTCACACTCAACCTTTGGATGCTTTGTTGTGTTTTTCACTTAAATCTGTCCAATGTTGCTGAAGTTGCTACTGCTTACAGTACAGTTGGCTTCAGGCGGTGCTCTGATGAGACACTTTAGCGCTTATCGTTCTGTCTGGCTGCAGGGAAGTCTAACTAAGGCAGCTAGAAGTGTCTCCCCTGCTGTTTGCTCTTTTGCAGCTTCTCCTTCCACCTTTTTCTTCTTCCGCATCCTTGCATCTGATCTTCCTCAAGCAATCTCCGCTCTAGCTTCTCTCCTCTCATAATCTCCT
The DNA here is from genome assembly GCA_903066815.1 of Brachyrhaphis roseni. Classification (NCBI taxonomy): domain Eukaryota; kingdom Metazoa; phylum Chordata; class Actinopteri; order Cyprinodontiformes; family Poeciliidae; genus Brachyrhaphis; species Brachyrhaphis roseni. The sequence goes on from CAEFZY010011224.1 coordinate 62,111, forward strand.
TTTACACTCCCTCTGTGGACCATCTCCCTTCGCTCATCATCGCTCTCCTCCCCCTCCCCACCCTGTTTCTTGTGCGTGTTCCCCCTCCCTCTCCTTCCCGTCTCCCTCCTCAGTCTATCTGTATTCCCTGACTCCCTGATCTGATTTACCACAATTGGGGACTCTGTGCTACAAATACGAGAGTGTGTAGAGAGATGGTGGGTAGGTGGGATGATGAGCGAAGTGTGTGTGGGCATGTGTGCGTAAGTGACTCCTCATTAGATGTTTTTTTTTGTATTATTATTTTAAAGGTTGAGCGTGTGTGTCACCGAAGCTGTTGCGTGCGTCACCTGTGAAAAACGCGCAGCCGGTACACTGAGGAGTTTTTTTTATCCTGCTGTCCTGCTGTAGCGAGGTTATGGTAACAAAGCAAAGTCACGGCAGCTTCTCCTGAGCTGCTGCCGTTCGAAGTGAAACGTGGCTCGTCGAGGTGGAGGCTTAGTCACAGGTGTTTTGGAACAGGTTTGTTCATGTGCTCCTGTTCTCCCTCGGGGAACAGATACAGGTGCGCCTTTTTCAGCTGAAGCCTTTTTAAAGCTTACCAGTGTGAAGGAAAACAGGAAAAAGTATTCTTGTAAAAGCACCTACTGAAATCATTCATACCGCTTAAACTTTGTTGCGACCACAAATTTAATTATTTAGCTTTTACATCAGCACAAAGTGGTGCATGCTTATGAAGTGGGAGAAAAATGGCAAACGGACTGGTAAGTGTAAACCTGTCGTGATAACAAATTTTGCTGGATGATAAATTGACCCAGAAATATCAATGTTTTGACACCATTTCAACTGATATAATAATCATGGCATAATAATACTAGGACATCCTATTACAAATCAATAAACTTTAATTTCCAATGAACATTTAACACTTTAAATATCCCAAATAAATAAACAATAACCGAAGCAATAAGTGAAATGGATTATGAAATCTCAATAAAACAAAATTGTCCTTCAAAACATATTAATTATTAGGCTCAGATTGGGGAAACAGACAAAACATGCCACTTAGGACTTTTGTGAAATTAAAAAGTGCAAACTAGCATTTTTCAAAATGGCGGCTAACTACACAAACAAGCATGCAAATGGAAATCATTGCCCTCTTCTTAATTTATCATGCAGTCAGTTGATTTATCGCTTTGATAAACGTCCATCTAAAGATGCTTCTTTGCCAAGATCAGTCAGACTGAATGGTGAAAACCAAATATTACATCTTACTGAAGATTTTCTGTTGTATTTAGACGTAAACTTTGACTAGACCATTCTAACATAAGTCATTCCACTGTAACTCCAGACGTTAAGGATTGTAGAAAACCCTTGAGTTTTGCAGTTTCCAGCAGGTTTTGTTTTAGGATTATTTAGCTCCAACGATCAGCATTAAGCACCTTGCCTGTCCCTTTTAAGAAAAGCTGACCCCATATCATGATGCTACCACCTCCGTGTTTCATCATGTGCACAGTATATTAGGTTTTCTGCTATGCATAGCATGTTGCTTTTAGAGCACCTTTTTCAATATGCATTTTTCCAATTTGTGGATTTTACGATTAACAATTATGTCAACAGATTTTCCCACCTGAGTTGCGTCTCTTTTCAGCTCCTCCAGAGTCACTGCAGGCCTGTTGGCTGCTTCTCTGCTCAACACAAAACTTTTCACTTTATTTCTCAAGAGCACATTTTTTTCCAGAACCATAACAAATAGATAATTTTGAAAAACATAGCTTATTAAGTGTCATACATTCAATGTATATTTTATGATTTAGATATTTGGATTTTACTACAAGGAAAACGATCAAACTTTTACAAAGAGGATGAAAACAGTTTATGGGTGGATGTTCCATATTTTGGAAAAAGAGCACAACAAAGGAATAACTTGGATGATTCCTCATGCATGTCCATTTATTTTGCACAAAGACAATGTAAAACATTTCATTAATCTTTTGAAAGGAGAGATTCATGGTGCCAAGTTACAGCAAAAATGCAAATTTCCACCTGTATTCCCTGTATAGGTTGATAATAATCAAATATGATTTAACAGATTATGAAATGGTGAAAACCCAGTATGATAATTAATTACATTACGTCCAATAATTAATTATTCACATTTTACCGAAACCAAGCCAGCCAATCAAACTACGATCCTACAGAGAGTTCATAAAACCATCGCTTTGCATTTATCAGTAATGAATGCAAATCTGAGTATATCATTAGTGATAAATTAATATGTGTTAGAAAACCTACTAAATTAACCTCAAGATTTATAAACACTATCAGCTTTTATCAAAAGTTTTTAGGAGCAGCTTTTGATGTTGACGTTCATGTCTTGTTTTTTTTTGCAGTGGTTTCAGTCTCTTTCCATGTTCAGAGCTCTGTCAGTTATTGTTTTACCATCTAATGTTTATTTTTATTTATTGAGTGTTTTGTTTATTTCAAACAGGGTTTTAGAAACAAGAAAACAAGGAATCAGTAGGACAAGAAAAAACATGCATATATAACCAAGAACAAAATGATTAACTTATCGCTACTTTTCTGTTTGAAAAAGAGTTGGAAGAAATAAACACTTCGCTCAATTAAACATCTTCCCAACTTTATCTCTAAACTGTCTGCTTTGTGTTGAGGCTTTGATACTGAAACCACGTTACGTACAGGCTGAGGCTGCAGTGGATTTTATTTGGGGTATTTACGTAAAGGGGGTTGATTTATGAAAGCCACAAGTTTTTGTTTGTAAAATAGTTTCTCTGTGATTACGGTACATAATTGGTGAATCAGATAAATTAAAAATAAAACCCTGAGGTTTGTGGTTGTTATTGGGCAAAATGTGGAAAAGTTCAAGGATTATGAATACTTTATAATACACACTGCATGCTGCCTGCATGCTGTATTTGTGTTTTCTCACTCATTCATACAGCTCCTGGTTGGAAGTCTGGACTCGTTATCAACACTGAAAGTACAAGGCTGTCATGTTTTTACACACCCTGGGAGTTTTATGTGGGCCAGTCTCAGGTCAGGCTTTAATGTGGGCCGATGAGGCTCATCTGCCTGTAAACTGCTCCCATACAGGTCAGGAGGAATTGCTGCAGTTTGTGCTTCATCCGTGTCCTTGGTTGTGTTTTATGACAAAAGCTGCATGAATGCGGGCCTCTCCCTCCCATGCCCGTCCCATCAGAGCACACCCTCACATCAGCTTTCACTCTCAAGCCGACAAAAGGTGGATTCATAGGTAATTCCTGCTGTTACCAGCTGGATGTTTGCACTCAGTTTAATAAAAGACAGAGTTCATTCATCAGAGGAGATCGAGTCCACTGTGCAAAAGCTTTATTTCAATCCTAATGTCTTTGTATGCTGCCACAAAGAAACCAGCTGCTTTGTGTTGTTGATCAGTAGTTCCTCTGGAGTTTCTTTTTCATCTATTTCCACATGAAAAGTTTGGATTTATGGGAGAAGCAATCCATTCATCCATTTTCTAACACCCTTGTCCTTACTGGGGTTGGGAGATGTTGGTGCCTATCTCCAGCTAACGTTTCGGGCGAGAGGCGGGGTTCACCCTAGACAGGATGCCAGTCTGTCACAGGGCAACACAGAGACAGACAGGACAAACAACCATGCACACACACACTCAGACCTAGGGAGAATTTAGAGAGACCAATTAACCTGATAGTCATGTTTTTGGACTGTGGGAGGAAGTAGGAGAACCCGGAGAGATGGCAGAGGCAATATAAGAGAAAAATATTCCACATTTTATTTAGTGTTCCTGTATCCATCTGTCTGTCTGTCCATCCATTTTCTATCCTGTCTCCATTTCTTCCTTGCTTCCTACCAGGCTCTGTTTTTTTTCGGGATTCATATTTAAAGTCAAACCACAATTGAAATATCTCTCATACATTCCTGGGAAACTTTTACATTTGTATCTGAAAACTGGGGCAAAATGGACCGAGAACTCAAAACTTTTGAGTCAATTTGAGTCATTTTACTGAGTCAGAATGAAATGTAATTTAATGTGAACCCCCCCCCCAGAAAACCTGAGAAACATTAGAAGAAACACAGCAAAGTCCTGACTTTAGATATGTATCATCGCTGTTGATCATCTACTGTGTGCCATGTTTTACCACCTGTGGGTAATAAAGTGCAACTCCTGCCTGTTAAACATTGTTAGCTTCGGTACTTTTTTAATAATTCACCTAAACATGAACAAAATGCACTTCATTTTATTCAGATTACTGCCAATAATGTCTCTTAGAACACAAAACATTCGCCTGATTTGGAAATGGTCAGGTACTGACCAGATACTGAGCAGAAAATAAGTTAAAGTCTAAAGAAAGATCAAAAAGCTGCACATCAAAATCTCTTTAAAGACAACACAAAGTCTGGCTCCTTCAAAGCAACCCTCAAAGACACTAATTTAGTTCCTTTATTCGTCTGCTGCAGAGCAAATCCAAAGGCCAGGACCTTTTTGATCAGATCATGTACCACATAGATCTGGTTGAGACGGATTATTTCGGACTGCAGTTCATGGACACAGATCAAGTTTCGGTGAGTAACGAGCTTTTCTCTCAATTAGTATGGACCGCATGCTGATGTAACTCACTCTCGCCTGCTTTCTCTCCCCCCCAGCACTGGCTGGATATGTCCAAGTTTCTGAAGAAACAGATCCCTGGTAAGTTGTCAGTGGCTCTGAACGTCGATCTGGTTTGTGCAGGAAAATGTGCAGCGTGCTGAGTGGGGAGCAGGTGGAGCATTATCTAATGTTGACTCGCTGATTAGCGCGTGCATTTGGAAGCCGTACCTTGTTTGCTCTCCGGCTCCTAACAGGGGGGGTAAATGGAGTGGAAAAGGGTGGATCTGCACCCTGACACAATCTGATGGTTGTTAACATAAAAATGGAGGCAGGAATAAAAGTAAGGCTGCAGATAAAGGTGAGGGAATACAGAGATCTGGTCTTGGGACGGTGATGGATGGACTAGATAGGAAGACTTAAGAGGAAGGATGAGATTAAACGATGAGATAAAGTACAAGACGGTTTTGATTTGATTAGATTAATGTTGCTTGAATCACTGCTTCATCTGTCTCTGCCCTTTCCCGTCTCTCTTTATTTCTTATAGAAGGGCCGCCTTACCGACTCTTCTTCAGAGTGAAATTTTACTCTTCAGAGCCAAATAACCTGCGAGAGGAATTCACACGGTAAAAAAATCACACGCGCTGACGGAGCTCTCCAGAGCCAGCCGTAAAGGTCCAAAGGGGATATAGGGCTAATTAGTTTGCTGCTGTGGGCAGATACAAATCAGGGCCAAATGGACAGAGACTTGTTAAAGCAAATTATGTGTCAGAGTGGAGGAAAAAACCTCGATTGATTCATCTTCTTTTTGCACCAACAGGTATCTTTTTGTGCTGCAGCTTCGACAGGACATTTTGTCTGGCAAGTAAGTTTCTTTTTCCAACACAGAGAAGAAGAAGAATGAAGCTCCACGGTGCACAGATGACATTGTTTAAACTTGTATTGATTTTTAAAGCACCAACAACTAAAGTAAATCCTAATAAATCCTTGCATTCAGGGGAATATTACAGTCTGAAATACAGCAGCTGCAGCTAAATGGTTTTATGCCATAAACACAATAGAAGCTCAGTAAATTAGAATATAAGAAAAAAATGAATTTATTTCAGTAATTCAAGCCAAAAAGTGAATCTCATATATAATATACATAAATGTAATCTTTATTACTGTTGTTTTTGATGATTACATCTAATAAAAACCCAAATGCAGTTTCTCATTGCCTACAACACATACAAATGGTTTTTGATACAGAAATGTTAAATTATTGCCGACACATTAATAGTGACGACTGCTGACTTTATAATTGTTCAGCAGTCAATCATTGACAAGGAGGGTAGGCCACAAAGCGTCACTACTAAAGAAGTTAACTGTTCACATCATGCTGCATGGGAGCATATCAATGGAAAGTTTAGTGGAAGGAAAAAGGGGCGAGAAGGTGCATAAGCCATAAGAATAACTGCAGCTTTGAGAGGATTTTGTGGTTTGTGGGAGATTCATTAGGAACACTGTGAAGAAGAATGACAATTATATTTGGGGTTTTTTTTATCCTTAAAAATCTGAAAGGTGTGTGTACATTTGTATTCAGCACTTCTGAGTCAGTACTTTGTAGAACCACATTTCAGTTCCTAGCAGGTTTTCTGCCACTATTGGCCTGTGTTTAGCTTGTATGTAGATCAAAAAGTCAAATCTTGGTGTCATCTATCATTGGGGATAATTTAATAACCTAATCCTGCTTTGAACTAATCCAGTTCTCTAATAATCTGTGTGACGTGTTCGTTGGTCTTCATGATGAACAAACCTCTGAGATCTTCACAGAACAGCTGGATCTTCACAGTGATTAGTCAAAACGTTGTCGGATAACAGACATTTATGCGTTTTAGTCTTTCATCCACATGGTATATTTAAAACAACACTCAGTGTGGATGACAACTGATCCCACATGTACAATATTATTTGGATACATAAATTACACATAGATGGACTTCATTCATTAATTGCGTAAATTCTAATGACAATTTATTTTCTTGGAACATATTTTGCGGGTATCAGAGTAGAGGGGTTGATGTGTTGGTTGATGTGCATGCCACACTTGTTTGATTTTTATTTTATAAGAAAAACTTAAAACGTTTTCCCTTTGCGATACAACAGCCCTTTGATACTTTGTGTTGGTGTAGCTCATAAAATTCAAACTACATCCACTGAAGTTTGAGTTGAAGTTTGTAGCAAAGCAAAATGTGAAAACGTTCAAGGGGTGTGATTACATCTAAAATGTACTATGTGCTATATTTTTTGCATATTCTGGGATTTGCTACATTGTTTCTTAATTCGATAATTTGGTTAGCTAAGCATAAAGCCTGAAACAGCTGAAAGCTAACGTCCTCATAAGTCACTTTGAGCTAGTTCCCTCCCCACTGTGGGGATGTCCCACCTCTAGCCCACAGGTCACCTCCACTACAGTTTTCTCAGTAATAGTGGAGTCAGTACACCGACATCTGTTTCACACACACACACCCCCCCACGCACACACACACACAAGCCCGACCTGACTGTGCAAACACTCACTTCAGTGTGTCAGTGCTCCTAACTGGGCCACTCGTCCCCAGAGTCCAGCTCCATTATAAAAGCTCAAGATCAAGAACAGCAGAGGGCTGCTTATTTTAGGAAAAAGGTTGCTCCTCTCCTCCTTGACACACTCACACTGTGTAGAGCATCCAGCCACTTTATGTCTCTCCCGCACATGACATCACTCCAGGGCAGTGCTGGTTCTTGCCTGAATGGTGTCCTGGGCAAACCCCTCGTTCTGGGCCCCCAACACCCACCAATATGTATAGAAGAAATCCTCCCCACTGTAATTTTTTTGTTTGCTTTTATAAACAGATTAAAGGTTTCTCAAATGTCATATCAAGATCAATCCAGCTTTAAATGATACACTGAAGTACAATGAATATCTATGATTACATAACGGATATGAATATAACCCTATAAAGAGGACTGATGTAACATCTGTCAATATTATTTCTCTCCGGAGCCTGTAAACAAATGTACTACTTTGTGCTACATTTAATTGTCCACTAACTATTCACTCCATGTTTGTTCCTATAGCCACATAACTATCTGCCAGACTACATAAAGTAGTATTAGTTTTCAGTAATAGTACCAGAGCAAAGTCGCAGTACTGTTACCTTCCTGAGCAGGTTGCTCTGCTGAAGCAAAAAAAAAAAAAAACTTTACAGCGCCAGCTAGGAAATAGCATAGCTGCACAACATTCCTAAGATTGCTAATGCTAATGCTCCAATAGCTAACGATAGCCACCAGAGCCAACCCTGGTTTAGATGTGGAAGCACCTCAAGCGCATGTGTCAAACTCAAGGTCATCATTTATGATCTTGATGTGACCTGATCACAAACTTTTAGCTCAGTGGTTTGACACCTCTGTGCTAAAGTCTTTCTCATAATTTCCTCATTAGATATTTCCCCTGGGTATGCGACGTGACCCATGCTGCCACCCTGTGCAGTGAGCCATATTGTCAAGCAGAGGCTGTACATTTGTTTTAATTTGTGTATTTTTCCTTTAATTTCAGATTAAAATGTCCATATGATGTGTCAGTGGAGCTGGCGGCATATTGTTTACAAAGTAAGTAAGGTCGTTCCAAATTTGTAAATTTAGCTCTTCATCCCAAATGTCCATTTCTAATATTTATTAAATTCATTTCAACACATCAGAAGTCACTCATTTAAGTTTATTTCACAGGTTTTTTTTATTTTTATTGTTGATTATATCCTGGGCATTCATGTTTGGAGTAATATCTGTTTATCTGCTCATTGTATGATTTTCAACCGCTTTCTTGCATTATTGATGTTGTCCCTCTGCAGATTTCCTCTAATCTTGTTTTACAAAGATTTCCTCAGATGCACCGACAAGGAGCATCAAGAGTGATAAATTCAGAGCAGCTTAGCCGTCTCAAAAAGTAATTATTTTGTTTACAAAGACAATCTAATTCACTGTTATGCAGCTTGCAGGAAGCTGCTGCAATGTAATTTTTGCAAAAGAATAAAAAATGGCGGAAGGTAGAAGAAAGGCAGCAGTTTTCTTGCTTTTTAACTCGTGTTACTGTTTATAAAAGATGAACGATTTAACTTGAAATGATCAGATCTTTGGGAGATGCTTATGCCTTTTGTTCATCCACTCACAGGTGAGATGGGCGACTGCGACCCCTTGGAGCATTCCCCGGAGCTGGTGTCGGAGTTTCGTTTCACTCCCAAGCAGAGCGAGGCCATGGAGGCAGACATCTTTAGCAGGTGGCTGGATCTCAGGTGGGGATGAAGAAACGAAGCAGTTAAATTGTCTTTCCTTGTTCTAAAATGGGACCCTTGTACACAAGCCTGGTAAAAACCTTGTCCTACACTTTGCTTTGTACAAAGGTGTACAAAGGCTGTTGAATTTACAATTTTACCCAATTGCTAACGTTTGTTCGTGGTGTATGTAATGCTGCAATTCAACACTAAGAAGCTTCCTGGAAGTTGTGCTGTAAACAACTTTCCTCCACTGCGAGGAGAAAAGAGACAATCCAAACGAGGCATGTGTTAATGTAAATTTAATATTTGGAAATGTTGACAACACTGACTGAATGGTTTCGTTCACTTCCTCCGCTGCCTTTGCTAAAACTACAAGCAGACAGCTATTCTAAAACAGCTCTGAAAATTGATGTCATCGTTTACGACTTCTTCTGTTCGCTGATTGGCCTGGTCAAAAATCTACTGGAGGAAACCTGAGTCAAAGGGAGAAAGTCTAGATTGCTGTAAATTAGATTTTTTTTTCTAGCGGAGTTGCACAGGAAGGCAGTGGCCAGACTAACTGGTCGCCAAGACGTTGTGCTGTGTCAAAGCAGCTTACTGGAGGGCGTCCAGCCACCGGCAACTTGACCCAGGCTTGCTTCTTTCCTGTGAGGTTTTAACAAGCAGAGCAAAATCTGGAGCTGAAAAGGAAGTTATTCTGCTGCCACCTGTCAACACCGGCTTTTTAAAAAAAAAATTATTTTCACATCCGAAGGTTTCCAATTTCACCATCCCTCTTTGCTTGCTCCCTCTGCTTCGGCCTCTCTATCACTGGTCTGTGTAAAGGATTATGGGATTAATCTCTGAAGGGTCTTGATTGATTCTATGGAGTGTTTAACCCAGCTCTGCTCTGATTGCTCCCCTTTCAGATTAGATTGCATATATATGCTGTATGCTGTGGCTCACAGGGTCAACCTAGCCACAAACGAGGGGCAGGCTATGCTTAGAGTGAGATCAAAATGGATAGCTACAGACTGCGCACCTGATACATTTCTTTTTGAGAGCGCATTGGGACTGTGACTATTATTTTTACTGTGAAAACTAATCTTGTGTTTTTCCTTCAGGGGACAGAGCCCGTCTCAAGCAGAGATTTCTTTTCTCAACAAATGCAAGTGGCTGGAACTTTATGGCGTAGATATGCACTTTGTCAAGGTGTGTGAGTTTACTTCACCTCCACAGGTACAGCTCCAGTCAGAAGTTTACATACACTCATCATGCAGCTCTTCTTTCTCCCTAGTGTTGTCTGATGCAACAAAAAACTGAAATTTATGTTAAAAACAAGAATTAGGTGCACAATTTTTTATTATTATTATTGTGTAATTCAAACAAAGCCAAAATTACACTCAAAGCTTCAAATGTATGGATACATTAATACTAATAGCATCAGCAGGCTTCTGGTCTATACTGCAAAAACAAAAAATACTACCAAGAACTTTTGGTCTATTTATTGTGAAAATATTTTATTGCACTTGAAATGAGACAAAACTGACTCATAATTAAGTTTTTGACAAGATATAAAAGTTTATTTCAAATAATTCCTTAATATTGACAAAAAATACTTTTTCCATTGGCAGATTTTTCCACTATAACATGGGAAAAATGTCTTGTAATAAGTTAAATGGAACCAGCCAATGGAACCAGTACTTTTTCATCAATATTAAGGAATTATTGACTTAAAACAAATTCATATATGTAGCTGAAAAGTTACTTGTAACTTAGTTTTGTCTCATTTGAAGATATTTTCTCTAGAATCTAGAAAGAAATTACAAGATAAGGTTTTGTGTTTTTGCAGTGTAGGTCTTGCTGCATATTTGACTCTTTTGGTAGAAAGTAAAAAAAATTAATTAAATTAGTTGACTTCCTGGAAAATACTCTGCTTTTAAGCACTGTCCACCCATTTTCAAAAGGATTAAAGTTACAACTTTTGGAAGGCATTTCCATTAGCTTAATGTCAGCGGAAAGTTGTGCATCAAGTTCTTGTTTTTATAAAATGTCGAGGATGTTTGTTGTCCTACTTCATCCACATACGTGCATGGATCAGAAAGCGTCTCAAAAATAATAAATATAATTGAATGTAAACTTCTGACTGGAACCAAATTATTTCCTTCATGTCATTGTGGAGATAAGAAACTAAATGTGTTCAGTTTTTTTTCTTCAGGGCAGAGATGGAGGAGAATATGCACTAGGTCTCACCCCGACTGGCATCTTAGTTTTTGAAGGCTCCAACAAAATTGGGCTTTTCTTTTGGTAAGCGGACACACAACGTTTTATGGTTCAAATAGCAATAATAAGGCATTATGTACACTACCCACAGCAACAAACACTTTTTAAACAAAGTTTACAGCTATAGTGAAGCAATCAGGCTTCATCACATTATTCATACTAATAATGTTTCATTACACCGACTAGTTTGTTAACTAGAGCTGAAACTATGCGAAAATAAAGTTACTTAAAGAAAAATTATCTATTTTTGTAGTCAGTTGTGTAATTTATGTAAAGTCAAAAGCATTCATTTGGCTGATTTCTTCTGGTTGTCATCAAAATGAATTTCCTTCCAATGGAAATAAAGTCAAACTTAAAATAAAGTTTGACTTTATTTGAAAAAATAGTTTTCTAAGACTTTTGACTTGACTTTCAGTGATTGTCAGTGAAAGCAAATAAGCATTAAAATTTGGGTCTTAATATAATTAATTATTAGTGTTTGTGAGTTGAACTGTCTAGTATAATTGCTAATAAATTACATAATATAAGTGGATTTAAATGAGTGTTCATTTTTGATTTTATCTGCACACATAGGCCCAAAATCACCAGGCTGGATTTCAAAAAGAGTCGCCTGACGTTGATGGTGGTGGAGGACGATGATCAGGTTGGTCTCCTTTAATACTCCTAAAACAAACCAGCTGTCGGCTCAAAATAAAAAGAAGACGACTAAAGTGACCTTTTCCCTGAAGGGTCGCGAGCAGGAGCACACCTTCATGTTCCAGCTGGCCAGCGCCAAGAGCTGCAAACACCTGTGGAAGTGCGCAGTGGAGAGCCATGCCTTCTTCCGCCTGCGTCAGCCGGCCGCTGGCAAGGCGAGCCGCAGCGACTTCACGCGGCTCGGCTCCCGCTTCAGATTCAGGTACAGCACAGATTCGGTCCTGGCGGTTCCTCCCGGCTGAGCCGTCCCACGGCCGGACGACGCGCTCAGGCCCTCCGGGGTTGTTGTGGTCAATACTTGCTGCCGGCATATGGGGGAAATTACGTGTCACATTAAACAGATCCTTTGTATCTATGGTTACCGAGTAGCTATGGTTACGTGCACCTGTTCCTATGGCGACTGAGACGTTCTCCTTGAATTGTTTGTTTTCTTGTGATTATTACCAGACAAATTCTCACACTTGAAGGGCACTTCCTGTCATTTGTTGGAGCGGGCAGATCAAAGCGCCGTGATAGCGCTCTGCTGTGGTTTGTACACAAGCACTCATGTTGCAGATGGTGGAAGTGCAAACAAGCACTTGAATACTGCGCTACGAGAGCTAATGTAATAGGCACACCTGGGTTCTGACTCTTGTATCCTCCTAAACTGGTCTAAGAGGAAATAAATTCCTCTTCTGCTTTGTTTTTTTCTCTTTCACATAGCAGCTATGTTTGCCTTGCTTTGACTTGAGGCATCTTTAATTCACAAAGCCAAAGAATTGCTCATATTTTTTCAGGCACACGGGACAATCACTTTACCAGGGGTTACCTGCATTTTTATTATATAAAAATAGCATTGTTGGCCAGGATTATGTGCACAAATGAGGAATGTGACTTGAGGTTTTAAGCACTCACAGCATGGATACATAAGTTAAAATATTTAAGGATAAAGAAACAGTTTGTACATGTATTTGCAGACATGGCTCAGTTGAGAATAAACTAACTTTGTGTAGTATTTAGCTTGGCTGTAATGCTAGCTTTCACAGTAAATGGGAAGCATATGGAAATTCAGTTTTTGACTTGTTTTTGTTTCTATCCTCTTTTGTAACAGAGCTGCAGTGATGACTATTTCTGTGGGCATTCGCTCTTATAAAAAATGTAGCTTTACCCTTCAGCCTTCACTAAGGATATCTGGAATCTGCACAGTTCCCATGCTAATGCTGTTAGGATCCTGTTGCTGAACTCCAGTCAGATGTTTTAAAGTACTTCCATAGAAATCAGTAATACAGATTGGTAATTACCATTTTCATCTTCTAAACTCGTCTTTGTGCTTGTCTCAGTGGAAAGACGGAGTATCAGGCCACTCATGGAGGCAGACTGAGGAGAGCCAGCACGTTTGAGAGGAGGCCGAGCAAACGATACCCCTCCCGCACACACTCACTGGGCAAAGGTGAGCTTTATCAGCACATAGGAAAGATGGATGACTAACCGCACCTGTTTTGTCCTCTGCGCCCTCATGCGTTATCAAAACAGTCACATGCCGCTTTGCCTAAATGGCTGAAATCTGCAGCATAGAGAGCTCTGAGAGAAAGAAAGAAGCTCCAGCCTGGGAGGCAGCAGGGTCTCTTCAAGGTTTTCTCTTTAAGAATGACTAATATTATATTTTGCTATGACAGGTTCAGCAGATTTAAGTACAGCGCCAGTCTATTTTACATAAAGTGCTGCAAAATTCAAGGCTATAGGTTATTATCGTCTTTCTTCTCTGTGCTCTTAACGCCCCCATAATTCCCACCTTCTGTAAGCTATGGTGGCCTAACAAGCCCAAAAGCCTAAAATAATAATGACTTATATGCTGGTGAGCTCATTCATAACTACATAAATCAGCATCCAAACATCTGAAAGATTTAGATTTACTAATCTGTTGTCATACAACCACAGACTTCTGTACATTTTATTAAAAGGGACTTATTATGCAAAATTCACATTTTGCATGTTTTTGTACTTCCATTTGGGTTTTAACTGTTTCTTAACAGTTTTTTTTTTATGTGCCCACGCACATAAATAAAAAAAACCACCAAGACGTTTTTTGACAATAAGTCAAAGTGCTTTGGTGTCTGGAAAATGAGCCGTTTCAAAAAACCTCCTGAACTTTGAGTCACAATCAATGGGCACTGACTGTGCCGTTACCTAGTAACCCCAGCCTGTCACCTAGCAACTTGGTGACAGGGAAGGGAAACTCCAGCATGTTGGATCAGTTGGTTTTACCACTGCATTAGCTGTACAATGGCTGCTGGGAAAAAAAACCAAAAAAAAAAACCAAGTGTGTTGCTACCATTCTTAAGCAACTTTCTGAATTCCTGTTGGTTGGTTTCAAAGATGTACGGTTGTATAATTGTGAATATGTTTGTGGTCATTTTCACGTGAAAGTGTAAATGTTGAGTTGGGGGGCGTGGCCAGCTGCATCTTATTTGGATTTAAAGTGACAAGAGGCCCTAAAACAGGCCAATCTGAATGAAGGTCAAAAGAGGCGGAACTGACCAGACTAAAATCTCATGAACTAAGAATGATTTTGTGCAAATAATATAATGAACATGCTTTTTATAGCCCATAAACCAATCCTAACATGTTCAAAAAAGTATAATAAGTCGCCTTTATGGCTGCATCTAAGAGACCAACAAAAAGTAGTGAACCAGTGTCAGCTGGGAGAAAAAATGCATTGTTTTGAGAAAAAAATCTGAAAAGTGTGGTGTGCATTTGGTTTCTCTAGTATCAGAGTAGAGAGAGTATTTAAACAGTAAATTCAGTACAACCCGAAGTCTCCTGAAACAAGCTGTTCAATATGTCATCCGAAAATGAAAAGAAGGCCATGGCAACTCTGGAGGAGCTGCAGAGATCTGTCAACGTAGCAACTTTGACTCATACATTCCACAAATCTGGCATTTCTGCGGGAGAGAAAGCCACTTTTGAAAGAAAGTAACATTTAAAGTAACAAGCCATGTTGGGGACATAGAAAGTGAGAAAAATGAAACTTTTTGGCCTACATACCTGGCAGAAAATCAACACTGCATCATCACCCTGAACACCTGTGACTGATCAGACCAAAGAGGCTGAACTGATCAAAAAAAGAACATGGAGATAAAGACTAAATAACAAACCTTAATTTCTGCTTTTTTCTTAATATGTCCCACTGTTATATTTCTTTTTCAGTTGCTATTTCCCCTGCGAAGCCTCTACATATCAGGTAAAACTCTCTGAAAAGCACACACATGCAGTGCACAAATCACATCATTGTCTTATCAGTCACTCTTGACCTTAACCCACATAAATGCCTGGTCAATGTTAGCAAAAGCACCAAAGATTAGCCATTTATGTAAAAGAATCAAAGATGTGGAGGCATTTACTCCCATTTTTTATCACTGTTTTTGTTCTCCATTCCAAACATTGAAATTGTGTTTTTGGTTCACTTTAAATGTATTATTTAGTTCCATCTGCTTCCACTGATTGTTGACATTCTTTTCCAGCTCACATGCCAGCCCCGATCCCAGTCCACATGCGGTGAGTGACTGTAGATAACACTCATTAGCTGCGTTTCCTTTACAAATGTGCACAAGTCTTTGTTTATCTTCTGCCAAAACACAATCTCGCAATTGCTGTTTCCATTATATAAGAAAATTAACCCTGTAATGCTTAAGTTTTAAATCTCCTCCTGGATATTTTTGCTTATTTTAATTGTACGCGGTTCTTTAAATGTCCTGTGATTAAATACATTTGCCCATTTATCCATAACAACTGGAACTTTCAATATCTAGCAACTTATTTTCGCAATTTACCATCCATTTAAAGAGCGCTCCTCAGATTAATTTCACTTCCTGTTATGGCGGGGGTGAAATTACCGTAATAACCCAATATTTGGATATCAGCGCAACTTCTCCCCTTTCAGAAACCGTTGGATTTTTTCAGATAGCGCAAAATGTGGCGGAATTACGGTACTGGAAATATGGCTGTATCGTCGCCGCTCCGTTTCGTCTGGAAGGGTTAAAATAAAACCACATATGAATAACCTTGTTCACGATAAATCATTAAAAAACATGTTAGTGGAATGACATATATTTCTAATATAGCCGTGGCGCTAGAGCTCGTCATCTACCAGCCGTCTGAGGGGACATTGGTGTTTTATTCAGGCGTTGGAGCGACTCGCCCTTTATACTTTTGAGAGGCTACAAATGAGGCATTTTGGGGAAATTGTAGTTGTGTTTTCATTCAATTTTGTGAAATACTTTTATTTATATATGGCTGAAAACAACCTCATCCTGCTTCTTATTAAAAATAGTGAGCTTTTTCAAAATTGGCGCATTTCTATTAAGTAAATTTATTTTCATAAATTCAGTTTGTTCAACTTTATGGTTAATGGGAATGCAGCTGGTCTCACACAGACACAGAAATGCAGCAGCAACCAGCCTGGCTTACAGAGATCTTTAATTTCAGCTTCTCCATGATCCTCTTCAGTACCAACACAACATTCCTATCGGTCACGAGCCTTGGCATCCGCCCCACACGGCTCTTACGCCCCCGGTTTACCTGCAGCCCTCCGGTCACACGCCGTCACACAGGTAAGTCAAACTGCATGCACCGTGGCTCCATCGTCTTTGTTTTCCACGTCACTCACACGCCTCCACTTGTCTTGATCGTGATCTCCACCATCTGTTGTGCTCAGGCCTTCCTTTGAGGCTGCGAGTCCGTTGTACAGTCATCCTCCTCCCCCTGAACGAACCGGCTCCGTCCTCAAAGGATCCCTCAGTGTGGTTCACAGGGACAAGGTCATGACTGCCCTTTGACCTTTCTCAAACCCCGGAGTCGGTTTCAGACACAGACTGTCGCCCCAAAGGAAGGAAGCTCTGCTGATGACCTTGATTCCATCTTCATTTTCATCACCAGTTCCGTCTTCATCTGTCACTCCGACTCCAGTGTCGGCGTCATTCTGCTCCAATGTGCCGAAAACATCCTTATTGCACGACTGTGGGGTTTTAAACATCCGAAGAGGGCAGAATAGAGGCCAGGTGAAATGGACCAGAACTTGTTCAGGGATTTTAGTTCTTGTAGTTTTTCCTGCCGATATTTCTGACTTATCAACATCATTCATCGTTTTGCAACACCTGTATTTGACTCATTCTGAGGCTCATAATGCAACGTAAACATTCACTCACTGAAGACATTTTAGATGCAGTTTAGGTCAGAAGTTTACATACACTCATTCAGTTTTTACAGACTTATTTGAAACCTTGTTCTTTCAGGGGGAAATGGTTGTAGGAAAGCTCCAATCATTTAGAAATAACACCTCTACTAATGTGTGGTTAATTGTTAAATAGTTCAAGCGGATGATCTTGGATTCTGTGAGTTTTATTTGCTCTGAAAAATTTCAGCTTGTAAATCAAATTTTTGTGTAAATCTAGTGATTAGTTCGACTTATTGTGTCAAGCTAATCATGTCATGCTAATAAAAAGAAACTACTGCAGCTAACCCTGAAATTATTCAGATTTCTCCTGGCAGGGGTAAAGCAAGTTTTTAATTTTACCAAAAGAAATTTTCAGACTGGAAGGAATATTAATATTTTGAAGTCGTCCAGATGAAGCCTTAAATTTAATTGGATGAATCTGTAGAGGAGCTAAAGATTAGGGTGATGGCAAAGAGGCGTTTGGATACATCATCTAAAAATCAGAAAACATTCAAAACTGGTCAGCAATTAAAGAGTGAGTTTGACTACGGTAAAGCCAATTAAAAACATGTCCACTGATTATTAAAAAGAGTATAAATAATATATAATGCAATTTTTTGATACTCCTTTTACACTATATTGTTATTTTCTAGGAGATTAAAAAAATCATGAATAATAGCTGCTAAAGTTAGGCCTGTGTGGATCAAGAAAAAAAAATCTGTGTAAAATAAACTTTGTCTAAACCAATTGTTTTGTTTTTTCAAACATTAAAAATATTTAATGAAAAATAATTTCACCCTGAAAAAATAAGAGTTAAAAAAAAGTCATAAACAATAATTTATGTCCCTGCGTTTATGTAAACTTCTTGCTGGATCTGTGTGCTTTTTGGGTGAATTACATTTTACTCAGATTGCTCATCTTTAATGTCTATAGAAAAACGATAAATGGGAATATACAGTCAAAACACTTAACAGTTTGTGGCTGATTTTAAATACTTTTAATGGTCTAACGATATCAGAGCCAAATCAGCGACTGATATCAAGTCATTTATTTTGACTTTCTGATTCAGAATAACCTTTCAACTTGTGTCTCTGTCCATTTATTTAAAGATACAGTAGAGGAGAGAACAGATTTTCCACTTGAACATAGTTTAGATTGGGGTGTTTTTATTGCAGTGTGTAAATGCCTTACTTCCAATCAAGGTTTTAGTCTCTGGCATGTTTACTTCAGAATATTAAATATGCTTTAATCATTGTCTTTTGTTCCTAATCTTATATAAATTATGACAGCTATGTATAGTTGCCTAAATTAATCAGAAGTGAAATGATGTCAGTGCTGAGTGGAGGTAATTGGGAGCAGGTGAAAGGGAGCCTGTAGTCTTTGCTGCTTTAGAGGTTGAGCTACTGAATGTATCGTGTGAAATAGAAGTAGGCCTCTGCATATGAGAACTTAAATAAGCATTTTATGTTTATTTAAACATATAATGTTTAAATAAACATTATATTAATGTTATTTCAGGTCATGGATTTGTGAAATCAACCAAATGTTTACAATAAGTGTTGTTGTGCTGTTTGTGTTTGTTTCTTTGTTTTTTTTCCCCTTCATGTTTACTTGAATCACCTTTGACCTTTAGGAATGTTGCCATATTGCTTCTAAGACAAATAAACAAGTTATAACAAGTTAACAAAGACCCTTTCTTTGGTGCTTTATGTTATGGGCAACACGTCCAACAACTTCACATAAAAACATACGAAGTGGTATAATGTCAAAACGTCTTGAACTGAACTAAATTGAATATAATATATACAGTATTTCTTTATGTAGGAAAAACTAGCCACACAGAATGGATGTTTCAACAGGATCGTATGTTGATAAAGTGGGGAAAATTTATTTTATCAGAAGAGTTTTATTGAAACATACGTTACTATATTTACATGTTATATGCAGGACTACTGACGGTCCATCTCTTGTTTTCTACATTTAGCTTCCAAATAGCCAGACTTATTCTTCCAGGTTGAAATGATCTTCATATATTGATGAAGATCATTTCTAAAAATGATCTTCATCAATATATTTAGTGGCTTTTTGAAAAGTTATCTTTGACTGACAGGTTTTTAGAAGATCCCAGGAAAGTCGGGATCAGGGGTGTCAAACTCATTTTCGTTTTGGGCCAAAGATCCTGAATGCTCTTAAAGGGCTGGTTGTGCCAAAATGTATCGATAAAACCTCTTCATAAACCATTAAAATATCAATGAATTGTTAAAACTAAATAATGCTATTGAACATCTTTTCAGTGATTCTTTTTGTGATTTTTTTTTTTTGCAATAAAAATGTGTCTGTGGTACTAATTTGGAAATATTTGCGCTTATTTATGACGGTAAATGCGACTTTATTAAGTCGGAACAGCTATTAGTAGCTGTTCAAATAATGGACTATAATGTGACATCATTTAAGGTTGAGACAGCTGTTTAATAAGAAAGTATTTGACAATTTTTGAAAAAAATTTGTAATAAACTCCTAATTATGTATTATTGAAAAAAAATGTGTGAATTTGTTGATTTTGCTTGAATTTTCATGATAATTCTCAAGAAACCGGAAGGACTAATTGATATAATTTTGCAGTAAACCGATAAAAACTGCATTGATTTGATTGATAACATTATATTTAAGCACACTTAGTGTTTAGTCTATAATTTAGAGGGCCACATAAAAAGCCGTCCCACGGACCTTGAGTTTGACACGTGTTTTAGATAATTGGAGGCAAATAGTTAAGACATTAGGGGTAATTTAACATTTTTGTGTAGCCTCATAACATTTGTTTAATGTGAATCCGTCCGTTTTCGATGCCCATGGCGCAGGGTTATGATGGCTCCCACCTTTAGGCAATTTAGCATCTTTATAACCTCACATGTATATTTCTGGATTATATCTGCTAGCCATTGTATCATGGTTTAGCCACATAGCGTAATTGTTTTGTTTGTTAATCCGCATTATTGGAAATGTTGCTCTAAAGCCACTGAATAAAGACATGAGAATGACCGCGGTTAAACCGATGGACATTTATTTCCACTTTTCCAGATTAAAGTGTTCAGGAGGCTTGTTGTTTAGGGAGTTGTTGTGACTGCGTGTGTCATCCTCAGCTTCCCGCTGAGCAGTTCTGCTTCAGACCATCAGTACAGCTCATCAGAGAATGAAAATTCGCATTCTGGCAAGACCCACCATCGTCACCGCCGCCACACACACAGCCAAGACACACTCTGCCACACACAAACCAAGAACAGTGAGTACCCTCCGCCTTTAAAGATAAATCTGTCGAAAGACTTGGCTTGATGTTGGCTTTTTAGTTTCTTATAGATACTGCTTTTAGACATGGTACTCTACATGCATATTTCTGTTCACGCAATGGATTAAAAAAATTTTTATTTGATGTATATATGAATTTTTGCCATCTAAAAGTTACTAACTTTAATGTTTTAGAGATCACTTACTACAGTGCATCGCTAAAGTATTTACACACCTTGAAGTTTTTCACATTTTGTCTCGTTACAACAGCAAATTTTTATGTATTTTAATAAGATTTTTTTGTGATCCACCAACACAAAGTAGTACATAAGTGAGAAGGTACTTGTAAATAGTTGGTTGCGGTTTGTCTCTTCCAAATTTTATGAAAATATTTTGACGAATATTTTTTGCAAAATAGTTGTAACTCGGTGAGACTGGATTATTTTCAAATCATGCTGCAAAATTTCAATTGGATTTAGGTCTGAGGACTTTGACTAGACCACTCAGAAGGCAGGAGAAAACATTAGATTCTATTTAGGAAAGTAAAAGGCACCAAATACATGTTTTCAATTTATTAATCATATAAATAATCAATTTTCCTCAGATTTGAGCTGATTTTTGTTGGTCAATCACATAGCATCTCAATAGACTACATTGAAGTTCATGGTTGTAATGAGACATGAGCTGAAACATTCTGCAGGACACTGAGAAGCACATTCATCCACTGTGTTCTTCTGTTTTAAATAGGAATAAACTGTAAATGTGAATGAAACTTTTATGAAATAAAGAAAATATTGCCTACTTAAGGTTTTATCTTCACCTTCTGAGTGCATGAATAAAAAAATGTTGGAGACTCGACGACTAAGCTCTTTTGTGCAAATGCAGTGAGATGATTGAAATCTTTCGCTTTGTTTCTTGAAATATATTTAACTGTGCTGTTTAAGTTAGTGAATGAAGTACATAAATGTGTACTGCCAGGTTCCAAACAAACCTTGTATTTTTTTAGAACGTCGAGCTCCGCCCTGCCCTGCAGATGGCATGGACATCTCTCAGTCGCTGCTCAAAGCTCTGGAGACGGACAGGGATTCTCCTCCCTGGCCTTCGCTGCACATAAACATCGACAACAAGGTGGGCAAGACACATTTTCACATAACGCACTGCAAAAGCACAAAATCCAACCAAGAATTCTTGTCTAGTTTTTAATGTAAATATCTTAGGACATTTGAAATAACATAAAATTAACTCACAAGTAACTTTTCAGCAAGATGTCGGAGTTTGTTAATACTGGTGAAAAAATAATACAGGGTGGGCCATAAGTTTCCATACATAGAAAAAATAAACATTTTATATTTGACAACTGTTTTTATTTTTGTGGGACTCTGGGTAATCGCTGCACGTCTTGGACCACTTCGTGGTTGATCTACAACATTTCCAGTTTTCTGAAACTTGCAAATAAGTTTTGCCACAGTGTCGTGTGTGAAGCTCGTTCCATGTTTTCTGTTAAAGTTTCGTGCAGCCTTGCATACGACTGCTTCCCGATCCAGCCATCAGTATAATTTCAATTCTTTGCTCTTTTGTCAAACCCATCTTCTTGGGTATCTGAAATATAAAAGAAATATATATTTTACA
>CAEFZY010011227.1:0-75170 GCA_903066815.1 Brachyrhaphis roseni
GGTGTGTCTTGTATCCCTGATTGCCTCCCTGTGTATTTAGTCCCTCCGTTGTCTTTGTTCTCTGTCGGGTCCTCGTCAAAGTTCGTCTAAGTTTGTCTGTTGCCTTCTCCACTCGTGTACTGTGCGCTACCTGCTACTAGCCCTTGTGTTCCTGCGATGCAGTGCTGCCACAGTTGTGGACTGTTTGTTGTTTCGTTTCACAATTAAATCTTCAATATTCACTTACCTGGGTCTCCAGCGTTTGCCTCACCACCTCACACCGCAGCGCTTCATGACAGGAGAAGCTTTGGCCTTCTGCGAAAGAGAGGCTAAACTTTAAAAAACAAACAACAAAAAAAACCCAGTACAACTCTATATGTGGTAGAAAACATTCACTGAAATAAAACAGATTTTACTACTCTCATAGAAAAACATAGTGGTGGCAGTATCATGCTGTGGGGATGCTTTTTTCACTAAGGTTGTGGGAGCTGGTTGTAGGTGGGAGGTGCTAAATACAGGATGATTCTGAAAGAAAACTAGTTGGTCTGTGAAGGAAGATTTGAAAGATATGCATGTCCTTCCACTTTACCACAATGTAGGACAAGAAGTTAAATTGATTTAATCAATTAATCAAATTTACTGTTTCTGAAAAAAAAAAGAAAAGAAAATCCAGATTTCTTTTCATAGCTGCACCCCTTGAAATTCCATTGATTAGAGTGATGTTAGTCCATCCAAGGATCGCAATCTTTTTTTGACAAACAGATTTACAGTTTCTATAAATTTCAACTCAGAATTCAGGTCAACTCACCAAAGGAATGATTGAAATAAAAGTCAGATTTGTATTTTTCAGTTAGAGGAAAACAAAATCAATTAAATTCACAAATCAAAGTTAGAAAAAAAAAAACTGGAAATTTTATTTTTAGGCTATATCACTCAATCATTCCACAATGTAAAACTTTGTGTTAGTTTTTGACTTAAACTCACTATTAAATACAATAACGATTGTGTTGATACATTGTGAAAAAGTAAAAAAAAAAAAAAAAAAAAGTCTGCACCTCAAATTTCTAATTACTTAGCTTTTAGTCTTTAGTTTTAATGGTAAATATAACCTGTTCTTCTTGTTTCTTTTCATTCCAGCAGTGACATATTGAGGCAGTCTTCCAGTCAGTGAAATCAAAGAGCTCGATGTATTTGATAATGGGGACCGCAGCCCAGCATATGCTCATGCTAATGGCCTGTTTGGCAGCCAGAGGAATGTGCCAGATAAAGGAAGCGGAAGCCGAGGACTCTCTGCCAGTCATCCACTCCACCCTCCAGTCCTCAGGTCTTCACAGCACTGCCAGCCCAGATCTGCCTTCATTTGTTCCGGGATCTCGGGAGCAAGCTTTGGGATCCAGCTCTACTAATAATACAGTCTTGAAGAGACCAGTGTCACCTCCAAAGTGCCTTGCATATCCCTCAATTAAAAACTATTTTAAGTACATCAACACCGTCATTTCGGTTATCATCTTTGTGGTCGGCCTGGTCGGAAACGCCACCCTCCTGAGGATTATATACCAGAATAAGTGCATGAGGAACGGGCCCAACGCCCTCATTGCCAGCCTTGCCCTGGGCGACCTTATCTACATTTTCATTGCTATACCGATCAATGCATACAAGGTAGCACTCTCACTCCCCTTGCTGTGTGTTTATGTCAGTTCTTAACTTTATCTTCATAGCCAGACTGCTGAGTGACAGGTTGCACACTGTTGATATGATGAAAAGCAGCAACAATGAGGGAGACTTGCTCAGATAAAAACAGGAATATTACAGACGGGAAAAGGTGGGGGAGGTGGTTAAAGGGAGACGGGAAAGCGCAATCAGTCGGAGGGTCGTTATCTACTTCATGAAGTCAGATAAGTGATGAGAGGAGAACGGATATGACCGTTTTAAATAAACACAAGAGTCGGGCTGGAGTCAAGCATGCCTCTTGTCTTTTACTTAACTATCACACGAAGACTTCTGTTAATTCTTCATGTGCAGTACCGTAAAAAGTATTTTCAGATAAACAAATCAGACAGAAAAAACCTGAGTAAATACAAAAAGCATTTTCTCAAAAAGATGGGTAACCTAAGCTGGACCTATGTTTGACTTAGAAATTAACTGGTATGAGCCAAAATATTTGGCTCAGTTTCACTAACAATGCTGCAACCTAGCCTTTAGAATCAAAAAGTCACAAAACAGAACCTATCTTACTGCATGAAGTAGGCTAAAAGATCTCAAATAGCAACAAATCATGCCTCAGTCTAAAGAACTTCAAGAACATTTAATAAAGTCACTTACACTCATCTGGCTTTAAAGGCTTAAAAATAATTCAGCCTTTGGATCTTTAGCGAACCACAGGGAGAGCCAATATCCACGTGAAACAGCAGTGAACTTTCCCAGGAGTGGCTGTCCTGCCAAAATAACTTCAAAAGTGTTTAAGTCACTCATTCAGGAAGTCACTAAAGAAACCAAGAAAATCTAAAGCACTGCAGGCTTCACTACCAGTGATCATTGTTTGTGATGTAACAAGAAGAAAGAGACAGAAAAAGGCATCAGATGGATGCTTTGTGGCTAAAACTTCTGCTAGCCAACAACAGCACAAAGATCTGTCTCACATTTTCCTATAAAACATCTTAATAATCCCAAAGACATGGCTAAATATTTTATGGACCGATGAGACTTACGTGAAGATTGCTGGGAGGTGTAGCGTTACCTTAAATAAAATGTCAATGCTTGAAAACCCTCATCTGCAGCTGAATTCTCCAAAAAGTGGACAACAACCAGTTATTAGGTTTAGAGACCAATTACGTTTATGACTATGCTTTTTTTTACATCTTGTATTTTTGTATTTTTTGGTGATCTGAAACAAAGCAGAAGACAAGAATCTAGTCTTCTAGACTAGATCGTTGCATCTTTTTGTCATTCAATATTGACTGACACAAACACATGGCACATAAATTATGTGGAGATTTCCGTTTGTTCAGGCTGTAGTTTTTTTTTTTTTCATTCCAGTGTTTGTGTAAAGTATTTACCACATAACAAACTTCAGTCATTTAAAGGCGCTGATTTATTAGTTGCTAAGAATTTGCATGAGAGTAACAGATCAAATGAGTTTTTTATTTAGAAAGGTTTCTTTGTGGTTTCAAGTGACTCACAGCCCTGTTGTTTACTTTTACAACCACTTGAAAATTTGAAACATTGCGTGACTTATGTGCTAAACAGTTGCAGACCCTTTTCGACCAAACTCGATTAATGCCAGTAAACACTGTCAAGCTTTGTGTAGTAATAAAGAGCGATGGCAGGATTGAGGGATCAGTCACACCGATCTCTGTGCAGCCACATTAAAAGAACGTAATTTTGCACAGAGAGAAGTCAGGAAAGCCACCTGGTTAAAATTAGCCTGGGACTTTGAGGGGCACAGCGACTTTGTTGTCTGAGCAACACATGTGCAAAGAGGAAACAAAAAATCTTATGGGGGGAGCAGTCTGCACACAAACAATGAGTGAGCCACGTCCACAAGGCTGCAGCTTTATTATTTTAACCTGTTACAAACTACAATCCATTTGAATGTAATTTTAGTTATTAGATTTATGAAGGCAGTTGATTGCCCTGAATCTTTTTAGGAGGGGTCAGAGCATAAAGATCTAGTTACAATGCATGCAGTTAAACAATTACAAATAAACTTTTACAATTTTGAAAACCATCAAGTTCCCCTTCACAATGATGGCCTGCATTGTGCATACAATTATAAATTATAAATAAGAATGTCCATTTAATTATATTTATTAATCCCACTAAAATATGATAAAAAGACTTTCCCTTCTCTATTTAACAGTATTTCTCTAATCGTCACACATTCTCTTTGTGGATCTGTAACTTGTCCTGACTTTAAACACCTGAACACACTAAAATTGACAAGAACAGAAAAAAGCTATCAATTCTGGGTAAATACAACCCAAAAAGACACGAGAAATGGCTTGTGGTCTTTTACCAGCGACAAGAGAAATTCTCCAAGTCTGATGTCACTCCATTTTTGTTTACATTTTGTGAAGGAGGAAGTTGAAGTCTTCTTCAGAGGGTTTTGTGTCGTTTCCTTCAGTGGTTTTGGTGCAACTCCATCAAAGGAGAGGGGGGAACTGGTTTTACAAAGGGTCTGAATTGTTTGACAAGGTGCAGTGTGAAAGCGAACCATCAACTGCTGAAAATGTAATGAATGTTGGAACTTTGATCCACAATCAAACCGAGTCTACTAGACTATCCGGAGTGAAAACACCCCAAGATGGCAATAGAGGTCAGCTTATTCTTGATTCAGCTAATTGACAGCTTGGAGACTCTCGTAGCCTTCATGTCTAGGAGTGACACATGGAGCAATGGCAAAATGAATTTCTCTGCTCTTATTTAGTACCATGAGGTAAATTGTACACCCCTTTTACAATGTTTATTTTTCAAAAATGCTTTTCATTTGGGTCCAGATCTGGAGAAAATAAGCCTGTTTTGTACATCAAATTGTCTCAGGTCTTTAACATACAGATTATTTTTTTCAAATCAGCCAATATCTGCTGAGAAATAACCAGCTGATTGTGTAGCATTGTTTAAATAATGACTCTTTCCCACAGCTCCTGACATCCCGTTTTCCCTTTGATGACCACTGGTTTGGCCTGTGTCTGTGCAAGCTGGTTCCTTTCCTACAGAAGGCCTCCGTTGGCATCACAGTGCTAAACTTGTGTGCCCTCAGTGTGGACAGGTCAGTGCTGTCAGACTCCTCAGTAGCACAAGCATATGAAGAACATTAACCTTAATGTTATGAAATCTGTTTGATATGCTGGGAAAGTGAAAAAAGAAATTAAAGGAAAAAAAAGTTTAATCCAAATGCCTTTATACTGATGTTTAACTGTCATGGTCATGTCTCCTCATTTGTAAAGATGCAACATATATTTTTTTGTTCTTGAACAAAGTTACTAATTATGCTCAGAATTTATGCTATTGAAGTCAGATTTTTGGAAACAAATTATAAGTATTTTGATTTATTTGGCAACCCCTTGTAATTAATCCTTTTTTCATATAGACAGGAAATGCTTTGCTCAAGATTTATTTTTGCTTCTGGCTTATTTATTTAAGAGACCACACGGAAAACATTCCTTAACAATGACAGGAAGACTAGACGATCACTTTCGGGAAAGCCATTGACTCAGTGCTACTTATGAGTTTGTTCTGCTGAATTACAAAATATCCCTTTGCTCCTGTTAATCCCTTTTGCAGCAATTGTTTATAAAATCATCCGAAACTCTTGGCACCCATGGTAAAGAAGTGTACAATGCTTTAGAAATTAAATTGCCGTTATGGACACTTTGCTCCAGTTAGTAAAGAGATGACCAGATGGGGACAATATATATTCAGGGGGAGGCATAACAAAACCAAAATTCAGAAAAAAGTAAGAACAAATAAGAAAATAAATAAAAGTTGTAGCTTCTTGAAAAATATTGCAGCTTTTTTTATGCGGGGATGGAGGTTTTCTCAAAATTAGCACGACTGGCTGGTGAGTCCAACCTGCCAATCTTTGTTTCAGTTCACATCTTAGGGCAGAAAAATGTAGATGATGTATATTTTGGAAAACTGGAGAGTTACACATGCCATCTATTTGTTTACACTTTGCCATTACCTTTAAACAAATATAAAGCATTTTGCTCTAAAACTGTATTATAAACGTTTTCAATAATCATCTAAAATGTTGTTTTAAACATCTTTGGTGGAAATTTTGCAAGAAAAAAGCATGTTCTCCTCTCTTTCCCATTTTAATTAGTATCTAACATAAATGTGCATTATATTTATATATCGGGAGTGAAAAATGATTGGGTTCATAATGCAAAGAATATTCTGATTATCTTATATATGGTCAGTTCATTTTTCTTGAATTTTTTTTCCACACTATGTAGAAATATTCCAATTAAAGGTTGCATTTTTCTCCTTTTTTAGTTGTGAAGCTATGCTTCTGCACAATATGGCTTTACACATCTTTACATGGAGCACTACTATGCCATATGCACACTTTGTGATGTCAACTTTATTTGCTGTATTGATAGCCAGCATGCTAATGAGTTTGATAGTGCCTGAAAATATTTTTGTAATGAATAAGTTATGGTCCTGAAGTGCTGTTGTTCATTGGCATGTCACTTAATGCACTATCCAGCTTCACAGATGCCGTAAGAGATTCAACCTTCTCCACAAGGCTCTGAGGTTCAACCAGCCAGACAGTTTTAATAACTTCCATTACGAGGAAGGTCCAGGAACTGTTCAGTTGCATTCAAAAGCACATCATCTCCATTTGTTCCTGGAACTGCATACCAAATCTATTTGAGTACATATTACAATCTATTTTAGTCACCTTTGCATTATTTCACTGCTACAACAAGAGGAAAAGGTGGATACATTTCCACTTAGTGAAATATAAATGCCGCCATGTTGTTCAACAGGGAAATTCAAATGTATCATGAAAAATATATTATTTTTGCCATAAAATCTTGATGCATGGTTTTACTAAAACATTTCGACAAGTGGTTTCCATTAATGAAACAAACAAGCAAACAATTTATTTAGTGCGTGGCAAACACAAGCCAACACACAGAGACCTCGCTGCCAACATGGGCCAGCCTGTTTGGAGGCTTCACAAAAATATAAATATTAGATATTAAAAATAAACTATTGATCATCTCGCCTCATAAATTCCTAAAATTCTGATTGTCTACTGACTGAGCATTTTGTTGTGTTTGGAATGCTGGCAGGCAGGAAGTCACTTTTGTTAGCTGTTGCATTTAATAAACAAATGGCTTTTTTTTGGTTCATGAATCAGTGACTGAAAACAAAATATGAGATTATTTGCAGCTAAAATGGACATAAAAAACAAAGTTATGTGCATTTAAAAGTTAAAGTTTAATCACACATTGTAGATGGAATACAATAATAGAATGGATATGTGAAGTGATTACCCCAGGTTATTGAAACCTTGTAGGAAACCCACATTCTCACAAATAAATTAAATCTTAACCTTATATTTCCAGTATTCAGATTTGAAATATCAGATTTCTATTCATCCATCCATTATGTTTCACTCAATCTTGTTCCTGAATAATATCTTTCAGCTAAATTAACAGAAGCGGTTTATCACAAATAACCTTTCGGTTATCCATGTGCAACTCTTGACTTGTATCTGCCTGTCACACAGGTACAGAGCCGTAGCATCCTGGAGCCGAGTGCAGGGAGTGGGCATCCCTCTCCTCACAGTCATCGAGATCGTGACCATTTGGGTGCTGTCTCTCATCCTGGCCGTGCCTGAGGCAGTCTGTTTCGACATGGTCACCTTCAACTTCAGCAACACCACCATCCGCACTTGCATGCTTAATCCACAAGGTGGTTTCATGAATGTAAGTCATTATATTCCCTTTTTTCTGTTTTCAATTCAATTTGAGCTGAACAGAAAAAAAGTGGTATTTTAGTTGGCTGGTAACTTGGCATACAGTAAGTGATCTGAGGGATGATGTTTTACCAAGTTGATTTTTTTATAAACATATATTTTGATTTTTCTGGCCATTAATATGAATGCCCATTTTTTACATTAAAGAAAAAAATAAAAGCCCAACAGATAGTCATCATTTTGAGTTTTGATGTTATAGTTTAGACTTTCAAAGTCATAATTATGATATAAAGTCAGAATTTTGATACACAGTGACATAATTTTGACTTTCAAGAGATTCAAAGCCATAATTTTGAGGTAGAAAATCATAATCTTGACTTTAAAAGACACAATTTTTCATTTATGTTATACAAAGTCAAAATTTTGACATTTAAAGTTACAATTATGAGATGTAAAGTCTGTTTTGAGATCCAGCATCATAATTTAAACTTTCAAATTTATAATTATGAAATTCTAAGTCATGATAATGAGATACTGGAGCAAGCCTCCATAGAAAAACAGTGCAACTTTCTACCTCATCATTTTAAATCCCGTAATAATAACTTTCTGATGCACTTTTAATTTTTGTCTTTAGTAAAAATGGACAGTGTACAAGGAAAAACAAAGATTTATCACAAAACATTGAGAACTGTTTATAAAAGATTACACAACTATGTGGCTTCTTGGACATGACGTAAAAAGAAATAGAAATGGCATAAATGCTAGACACTTGTCTTTAACGCTCCTATTAGTCTTAAGCTGCTTGGAAGCAAAGTACACTGCACTTGACAGTGGCATAGAATTTGATGATTGGGAGAAGACCACCCACCTCAAAATTGTGCCAAGGCTCTGTGGTTCTTGGTTGTTGCGGCAATAAAAAAAAAAGCGGGATTTTCTTCATACTGCAGTTTCACCTCAGCATTTAGCTTTCTGACACAAGAGAAGCAATAGGAAACACAAAGTTCAGAGAGTTTAGGCTCTTTGCCTAAAAGATATCCATTTCCAGTCTCTGCCTCTTGTTGCACTACAAAATAAAGTCTTAAAATCCAGATTTGGTGTGATTAGCGCTCAGCGATATGTCCACAAGCAGACAAATAAAAACAGATTTTGAGTGATCTCAAATGACTGGTAGTGCAAAAATATTAAACTCAATTTAAATATATATTTAATTTTAAAATGTTTGCTACACTAAGAGGTATGCGTGGGCAAAGTTTTCTCCCTTAATAGGACACATTCACCAGATTTGGGTTCTACCGCTTCCTATGTTACACAACCTTGTGTTACAGATGGATCCACTTACACTGGCACAATTTCTACTCTGAGGTAGAAACTAAAATAGACCATTTAAACATTTTTTATAGACCACTTTAGGTTGAAGCTGAATTAGGTAACTTGCAAATAGTGAATACTTTCTCCAACTGCTTTAAGTGCAGACTCCAGTAAACCACATTTCAACCTTCCTGTAAGTTTAAATACTCCAATAATGGGCCCGTTAAGACAGAAAAATTCTTTCACTTTCTTCGAACATCGGAATTTCTAAAAACCAAAGAATCAAATAGCACAATATTTCAACCATTTTTTTCTTTGCTATTTGACCATTTACGAAACTAAAAAGCCAAGACAGTGAAGCTCTAGTGTACAATGGTAGATATTTAAAAATTTGGAAAACAGAACTTAAACATCACTGGACTGAAGAGACAGAAAGTCCAATCCTGCTTTGAAACTACTTGAAGTGAAAGCTAACATGTCGAGTAATGACTCCATCATATTAAAGACGTAATATTTCTTTGAAATAGGTGTGTTTTATAATGGACAGCTGACATGCATCTTGGTTGTGTTTGGAAACTTTATTTCAGTGCATCAATGCAACACTGAAGCAGTCAACTCCAACATTATGTGGTTGTTCAATAAACAACTGAAATTGCTATCCATTGCAATTAAATAAAGAACAAGAAAGAAAATGTGTATAAAAGATATTTCAGTGTTGGAAAATTAGCAAATTCAGCCAACATTTTGAGTAAAGTCTCACTTTCAGATTTGGACACAGTAATTTTTCTTCCTTGTTCTCTCTCTTTGTGATTGTGGCATTTCTCCATGCCTGACACACATAATTGATTGCAGGCCAAGTGTAATTATGGGGGCCTTGGCCCTCAAGTAGCCACATGTGCTTTTCCACACGCTCAAAACTGCTGTAATCTCTCCCAGATATCAATATAGTGCCAACTTCTGAAAATCTATTATAGTTTTTCAGAATCTATAATAGATTTTCAATTCTCTACACCCTTTTGAATTCTCTACACCCTGCAATGATATATGGGGTGGTGGTTAAGCAGTGGGGGGTACTCTGATTTAGGATGGCAAAATTCCCCCATAATGATCGATTTATGAGTGGGGCTATAAAGTAAAACGACTATTGTATGAGAAGGCCAGACCGGATCTTCTCGGTTTTGAAGATAGCACATTTATCATACCTTTTCAGAACCACAGGCTTGTATTATACGCTGCATAATTGGAACCAGCTTTATTTGCTACTTCTGAGCAAAATTCTCATAAACTTCACTTCACATCGAAACAACAGCAACCAGATTGTGTTTTCTGGGTATTGAATGCAAAAGTGAAATATTTACTGTTTCACCATGTCACTGTGAATAATGGCCAATTTTGACTTTCAGAAGCACTCAAATACAATTTCAGGTATAAATCATAGCTGCACCATGTACATAGTTGAGTTAGGATGTATTCACACCTGACACAATTAGTCCTCTGTAAATGAATCAGAGTTTGTTTCCCTGTTGGTTCAGACCTTTTGTGCACATGTGAATACAATCAAGCAAGTCCTGGTGCGGACCAAACAACTGTACCACTTCCAAATGAATTTTAGTGCAGTTTGCTTTGGGTGTGAACACAGATTGGCCTTAATCCAGACCAACTTCAGGAAATATACATCAGTATGGTCTTCATACTGTTGCCATCTTGCCATATTCAGCTTGAAGCTGAATTTGCAGATGCTTTTCCAAAATTAGTATCACACCACAAACCTGTGTTGTTTTAGCTGTTCTTGACACAGCACAAATATGTGCAGAAGAAATGGGCAGCACGCAGGACTTCAGAAGTTAGTTTATTCCAGGTCTGTGATCTGTCCTGCCCCCCGTCATTTCTGTCTGACAGGAACAATGTTTGTCAGCCACGTGGCTCTGCTTACAAATGTTGGTTCGGAAGCTAAAAATCTCAATTTAAATGCAATTCACATCAAATGAAAAAAAAAAAAAAAAAAAAAGTCCGCCTTTGGTCCTGACCAAAGGACTTTTCTAGTGTGAATATGCCCTTAAAGTTCAGATGACTACTCTTTAGGTAAGGATTTGTATAAAACATTGGCTGTGGAGATGCTTTCACAGCCCCACTCAATTCTAAGGTGACCAAACTACTGTAAACCTTGAAATAAATGCAGTTCGGATGCAACAGAGTCCATCACTGTGTTTGCCTCTCTCTAGTTCTACAAAGAAGCAAAAGACTGGTGGCTGTTTGGCTTTTACTTTTGTGTCCCACTTATCTGCACTGCCATCTTCTACACTCTCATGACCAGCGAGATGCTAAACCACCGGAATGGCACCCTCCGCATCGCGCTTAGTGAACACCTGAAACAGGTTGGGCAATACTTGGATTTTGTCTTCAAATAAACCACTAAATACACCTCCTCTTTACAAGGTGGAACCTTATCTTGTGTTTCTCTTTGCAGAGGAGGGAGGTGGCAAAAGCTGTCTTCTGCCTTGTGCTGATCTTCGCCCTCTGTTGGTTCCCTTTGCACCTCAGCAGGATTCTAAAGAAGGTGTTATACCGGGAGAAAGACAACATGCGCTGTGAACTACTCAGGTAATTTCTTACTGGTGCTTAGGCCTGTTTTGGGTGTCTTGATATGGCTGTGACATTGTTTTTCATCTGCCTTTTCAGGCAGATGTATTGCATATTTTTATTTTCTTTAATAAAATTAGTTATTCATTTGAAAACTACACTGTGTAAAAAAATAAAATAAAAAATCCAAAACATAACCTGTCTAGTATGTACCCTGCCTCTCTCCCAGTGGCCGCTTGACTTTGCAAAGATAAGTGGATACTGATAGCGGATGGACAGATCTAAAACATTTTCAGTGTAACAAAAACAAAAACTGAAAAATGTGTGGGGGAAACTATGTTTTGACGTCACAACTTTCACAAAAAATGAGTTCTCTAAGAGAGAATACTTTATGATCTTCAGATATGTTTATCTTTCCAGCTTTCTGCTTGTTTTGGATCACCTCAGCATCAACCTGGCAACAATCAACTCGTGCATAAATCCCATCATTCTATACTTTGTCAGCAAGAAGTTCAAAAACTGCTTCAAGGTGAGGTTCTCTCTTATTACACATACACACATATATACACATACGTGATTATGTTTAACATATAACCCTCACATCATGTTTGTTTTGAGCTAGACTGGTCTGTAGCACAAACAGTGAATTCAACCCTCTTGTTCTTGACTCAGAGGCCTCGTAGTGATGACATGCCATGAGCAAAAAGCCAAAGCAGCCTGATGATAAATGTTCACAGGCTGAGGTCACAGTCTGTAAATGTCTGTTAAGGGAATGTTACCCAAGATAAACCTTTGCCTGACTTTGGAGGTTAAAGGGGCTTTGTGGGAACAAACACGAGATAAGTCCACATATGGAAAAACCCAAGGATAAATACAGCCATGCTAAAATGTACATTTTTCTCTCTTTTTATGTTTTCCAAGTCGTGCTTGTGTTGCTGGTGTTACTCTGACAATCAACTGAACAGCATTGGACTCGTGAATGGTACCAGTGTCCAGTGTAAAAGTCCAGAACCCAACAACCTCCACACTGACAAAAGTATCAGGAAATACAGCAACTGATTGCTCTGTGGAGGTTTTAATGAGTTCAAAGCGCAAGTAAAATGTAAATATGAAAATAGCAACGTATATGAAAGCATAATTTGGACTCTGAAGGAACAAATTCATCTGGAAGAAAAAATATTTGGAACTGGAATACAAGGAACAAACCATGGAGTGAGATTCCTGAATCTCGCAGAAGGGCCAAGCTTCCTGAGAAACCCCCTCTCTGTTTCCACACCCACAGGCAGTGACACAGTAGCCCAGAGGAAGAGAAGGATGATGAGGAAGAGGAGGAGGACTCTTTAAAGGGATACAGCTGAACTCTATAAATTAATCTCTATCAGGACCCAGGCGTGCTGTTCCTGTAAAAGGGCAGCACCACTGGGAAGGATGCAACAAGAACGAAAAGGCTGTCTGCTGGAAGTTGGAGAGAATGATGTTGAGACACATGTACATGTACTCACTGGGATTAATAACCAAACAGGCATGTTACTGACTCAAACGACAATAATTGTTAAGACTGAAGGTTTGAGATTTATTTGATCTATACTCACTGCAGTTAGCTGGATACTGTTCTTTTTTTATCCCTCAAGATTTTTACAAAAATAAAACTGTGGCAGAAGAATGATTTAAGTGTAATGTGAACACATACCTGTGTAAACGTAAAGGGTTACAAGATTTTGCAGAACTAAGAATCTTCCCAAATAACTGTCATAAATCCGCAGGATTATCACTTACAACCCTGTTATTTCAAAACTCTTTTTAAAGGCCATGTATATGCAGACAGTTTTACGGCTTTTTATTTTAGTTTTGAGATTGTAGCTCATGCCAGTAATATTATTTTTTATGTATAAATCTGTGAAATATGTGAAAAAATAAACAGTGCAGGTGAAAGTTGCTATAGACAAAATAATGCATCCTGACAACATTTCTAGATTGAATGTGAGCTCATATAGTGATAAAATAATGCTTTTTATAGCAATTGTCCAGTACAAAGACGGACTTTAGGAGAAATATTTTGTGAGAGGCATAAGCTTGGAGATCTAATAGACAGGCACCCTGCACAGGGATTAAAAGTGTGCTATGGCAAGAGCAGTGTATCTATAATTCACCCTAATAGCAAATGGCCACTTGTGTCAAAAGTAGCAACTCTTTTTTTACTTTAACCAGCAATGATGTGGTTTTGTGAAAAAAATAATAATGGAAGCAGTGTGCTTAACCATGTGCTTAACTCATGATTGTTTCAAGGACACCACCAATAATGCCACTCGCACGCCATAAGTCCATCTACTATGTGTCCCTTATAAACTAATGCTGGACATGTGATGGTTGAAAACCAGATCTGAAGGAAAATACCAATAACAGATCAGATAGTAAGTACAGTCAAATACTCATTCATTTAGCTCAGACATTGAGAAAAAAAAAAAAACTTGTCAATGTGCAGCTAATTTTCCTTAGGCATGGAAAATCTTTGGAGCAAGTGGCTATTTATTTCATTTAATAATGCAATCTATGGTTTATTAGTTCATGTTTGTACTGAAAGCAAACAAAAAATAAAACAATGCTTCTTTTATTGAGAGAAACTTTATGCTAACAAACAACGCAGCTGCCTGAATTGTCTGGCTGCTGAGCCTCCTTAAGCTATCGAGTCCTTGAATTGACCTAAGCCAACTATCAGCTTTGACTTGTTCCCTCTCTTGAATGTTGGTGTAAAAGGTATTTGAACTGAGAGACGTTTTGGAAGGTGACCTAAAACCTGCCTTCGAATCTTTCATAAATGTACACCGCTGTTCCTGCAACAAGAATCTCTGGGTAAAAGTACAAGAGCGAACTTTAAACGTTTCTCTTTCTTGACAATAAGCAGCAACACATCACAACATACTTTGGTTTTCCAAGAAAACAAACCATTTTCTGTTCAAATCATTAAGAAATCTATACTGAAAACTGACACAAACTAGCTTTTTAATCACAACACTGTGAATTTTAC
This sequence comes from Brachyrhaphis roseni, assembly GCA_903066815.1. NCBI lineage: Eukaryota > Metazoa > Chordata > Actinopteri > Cyprinodontiformes > Poeciliidae > Brachyrhaphis > Brachyrhaphis roseni. The sequence continues at coordinate 14,325 of CAEFZY010011227.1, forward strand.
CATAGAAATGAAACAGTAAAGGTATCATCTAAGCTTGTATAACCAAATGAACATCAATCTCTTTAATATCTTCACTTTTATAAAGTGTTATATCATAGTAGTAATACGTATTTTACTCAGGCAACATTAGCTTCACTACAATACCATTATGCTACAGTCGGAAGAAAATTTTGCTTAAAATCCATACAAGCACCAGTTAAAATAAAGAAATGTATGGTAATTTATAGGAGAGGAAGTAAGCTCAACTAAAATATGGGTGGGTTGTGTAAAAGGAAACAAATAGCTAACACTTATCAACCAGAGTCATTTGTAAAAGTGAAGGATTTTACTAATTATCAATGTTGTGCACAATGTAATTATATTTGGAATTTTTTTGATTCAATACAAGTACAGTGGAAAACCGGTAAATCTTGCAAGGAGTTAGGGATCAAAACCGGCTGTAAATGGCTAGAACACTGGAAACCCTCCTAAAAACATTTATAGTACAAACACCAAATATATCTTAATTTGCATTTTATTTCCTCTCTGAGTGTACAGCCAATCACTGCCAAGGAAGATGAAAGTGGTTCCTGGATTGGCTGCTTTGCAAACAAGAAATAATGCATCAAATAAGTATTTCAGCTTCCCCAGTTACATTTTTTCTGAACATTTTATTTCTACAAAAAAAAAAATCCAAGAATAGCTGAATGCTACATAAATACTTTGGAGTTACGTTCCATTGAAAAATCTGCAAGTAAAAAATTGCAAATAGGCAGGGGTCCACTGTACTTCCTTTGTAAGACAAAATAATGGTAAAGTTTAACATTTTGGCCACTTTAGCTACAATTTCAACATGAGACTTGGAACAAATACTCACCTACTTAACACTAAAGCAAAACATTAATGTTTTCTGTAGTAATACTACTCCAGTCAAAATAGCTTCCTTAAACACTGTACATATACTTGTATTTTATTTCATTGATATGTGAATAAATGCAAACCTGTGAGTTTGAATGTATACTTGCATGAACGTGCGCCATTACTTGCACACCTTGGGTGTTTTGCACACTTGTGTACAGAAGAACAAACAATATCTTTTAGTTGAAGTATTACTTTTACCACTATTCATCAAAGCGATTTGTGATAACCTGTGATCAGTAATGTGTTTTCATTGTTTTACATTCATGTCAGTGCTGCTGCTGAAACCAATAAATCGCTTTTCTCTTCCAATTGTTTCACTTTTTTTTATTTTATGAAGATGTCATGGTGGTTTGTCAAAGAAATCAAAGCGTCTTTTCTGTTTCTCATCTCTGTCTGTGTGAAAGAGGCGTCTGGGAGTGATTTAAAGCGCACTGTGACCTACTCCGAAACTGAGCCCTCAGGGTTGCTAATGTCAGCAGAGAGGATGTGAACCGCTTGGATGGTGGGAATTTGATACTTGTAATTCACTTCGCATTTCTCCCGCCCAGACCAAAGTTTCACCACAGAAAGGTTTGCATTAGTCTACTAATGTCATAACAGCATATTGGGTGCCTCTGAAACTGAGTAACAAAGAGATAAGAACTTTTCTTTCTAGAAAATAGTTTTCTAGGCACTTTTTGCTAAGTGCTAAGCCTATTTCTATATTATTTTTCTCTCAAAAGGAGACATTTAACAGCATGATGTATGACACCTATTGGTAAGCCAGCAGGTCGTTGTAACAGTTACTTTATAAAATTTTGTTTTGGACATGAACCTCAGCCAAGCCATAAACATTTTGTTCATATTGTTAATAGAAAATCATTCATTTATCTAATCCCAATCCGGGAGGACCTGTTACTCAAAACACTGGAAATCACTGCTTTGTAGTCTATGATTAAAGGAGGCAGAGAGGAAGAAAAATAAATAGACACACAGATATTATTCGACAGAAGCATTGGAGCAAGGCTGGATAGAGGTGAAGGTGAGTGCTCTGAGTGTGAGAAAGGCCTAAGGAGAAGGAGAATGATTTATTTCTGGAATTTGGTGGGAACCTTGCTTCCTGCCAACAATGAATTGAAATAAACCCAAAAACAAATAACAGGGGATCTCAAAAGGTCACAGAGCTTCTCTGTACAAAGCTCATAAAGATTTGGTTGTTGTTATAATAAATTTGGGTGACAGCAATGAATGACAGCTGTAGAAAATAAACAATTAGGCCCAAACGGGGATGATGTTGTGTAACATGCATTTTTTAGCTCTTTATTTGGAAGATGTTTGAGGGAAAAGAAACACTGTATCAGCACTTACTTCACATTACCACAATCTCAGTTACAAAGAGCCAAAGGTGATGGAGCGCATAATGTGAGGAAACCTTTTCCTATAGCATCTATTATAGATCAAGTTGTATTGCAGTTGTATTATTTTTTTTAGCCATTGTTATCAATATCTATAGTTGCTAACTAGGGCTGAAATGATTCCTCGAATGATTCGAATACCTCAATTATTAAAATTCCTCGAGGAAAATTGACCTGCCTTGAAGCTTCGTTAATTTAGGTTTTATTATTTAACGCACCGTGTTCCGACCAGAACATTCTTTGCGTTGCGCGGAGGTCTGACTTGTTGACGAAAGCTAAGCGTTAGCGGCATAACGTCCAAATTTCAAGTTCGGCCCGTGGGGATTTTATTGATTGCTGATAATGCCTGGGTGTTCATCGTCTTTGGGGGACCAATAAGCATCCTTAAAATGACTGAAGTACGGCAGCCTTTCTCCTCCGGGAGTTGCTGGTTCAGAGCGAACGGCAGGAAGAGCGATGCGGGAGTATTTATACAGGTAAGCAGATAGACTGAACACGGCGGGCGGCTGAGTCGTTGATGGTTACAGTGTAAGTGTTGCTTTACGGATGAACCGCACAATAAATTTCATTTCATCCCCGTCTCAACAAACGGGTGGCAGAAATCATCGTGGCGGGACATGGCTGGTAGATGAGTTTCTGAGTGTGACGAACGTAGGTGCCGTAAATATCTCGTATTATCCAATTACTCGATAAATCGGAAGAATAATTGATAGCTTACTCGATTACTAAAATATTTGTTTACAACAGTTCTATTGATAACGTCAAAGTTTGAATGTTACACATTTTGCTACTAGTGAGGAAATTGGCTTCCATTTAACATGTTTATTTTAGCTGACTTTGGTGTAAAATCTAACATTAACCTTAAATAAAAAAATAAATATATAATATAATACTATAATAGTTCAACACTGGTACTTGAAAGCAAACTACTCAACTAAACTAAAGTTGAAATACTTTAATCAAACTTTAATCATTAAGACAGTAAAAACTACAGCAAAATATGGAGAACAGGCTCACTAGAGATTAGCACACTCTGACTGTAGGATATATAGGACACAGAGGGACGTAGCAGGTCCTGTTGTTGTGACTTAAACATAAGAAACATAAGTCTCAAACTTAAATGTTCAGGATTTGAAGCAGCTGGACAGAATGTGGTACTTACTTAAAATAAACTGTCCCCTCATCTGGGAATGTTACCTCTCTAGAGAACTAAGGAGGTCACATGGGGCACTTCAAGGACAGAAACAGAAAGCTTTGTCCACATGAACTTTTTATTTTTAGTGCTCCTAATTTATATATGATGCAACTGATTTGAGGTTTCAGCATTCTATTTTTTCATAAGACACTTTTCACATACACCAAAATAAAACATATCATCCACGGTCTTGTGTCGTCTTTTATAGTCTCTTCGGCTAACTGTTTAGGATTCATATCTGTGGACTGACACGACCATGGGAAAAGGTTGACTTTGTGTTTGAACCATTTCTATCACAATTTGGCAATCCTATCCTGCTGAAAAGTGTGATGAAAAGCCAGTTATGTTTTTCTGGCACAGTCTAAAAGTTTTATTTACAATGTCCTGATACTTCAAAGGGTCAAAATGCCATTTGCTTTAAAGCAAGGTTTCCCAGGGCCTTTGTGAGGGAAGGAGAGAAAAGATTATTTTCCCCCTGCCCTTAAGTTAACTCTGGACTTATTTATAGACCTAAAATATTTATTTATTTATTTATGTATTAATTAATTTATGTTATATTTAGGTCATATTTAAATTATTTATAATTTCAGATCTGTGTTATACATTTTATACTCAAAAATGATTCTATTTATATTTTCAAATATTTAACACTTTGGATGTGAGTAGCTTGTCAGGAAACAAGCCATTTTTCCTTCGGGATCAATGGATGGATGTTACATTATATTTTTACCCCGCAAAACAGGGAAGTCAGCAACTACTAAAAGCTCCAATATTAGACATCCTTCCGATCAGCTGAGAAACATATTAATTAGAAATAATCTTCTGTTAACAGTTAAAATTAAATATGTTTAATAGTGCCTGTGTAAAATTTTTATTTTTCATGTTCAATTAGGTAACTGTTATGAGAAGTGAAATTGATGCTAAGGCTTTTTACACTTAGTTATCTAACAGTAAGCACATTTTCAAAAAATAAATCTCACGTTAATCTGTGAAGAAAAATCACTTTTAAAATGACATGTCTGATTTAGTTGAAAGGTAAGAATCTATTTTTTTTTATTTATTTAGCAACAATCACATTTTGACATATTGACAAGGTTCACCTCCACGATTTCTCTTCTGCTTTTGTTGCAGAATAACATGATGAATTTAACTGAAACATTCCCACTAAGTCAGAACATTTCCCAACCAAAAAAGGCCGACATCTTAAAAATAAATAGACAACTGTTTAAAAATTGCTGTGTTTTGTAAATGTTTAAGGAAGGAGGTACAATTTAGTTGATAGATTGTGTCATGATTTAGACAAGATGTCTCCTCCTTTTGCTCTACATTGATTACTGTTATTTTTCAGACCCATCCATTCTCTTTATCTATTTATGCACATTTCCTACAAGACATGTCCTGTAGGAGCTCCTATATGATTCAGCCAGACGTGAAGGCTGCCACATCCTTCATGCCAAAATGTGCATGTGCGTTCGATCAAATGCAACATATGTTTATCTACCCTGCCCTTAACGTCGCTGTACACTGTGTGCCACTTCACACTGACAATCCCTCCGAGCTATCAGCCATGGACTTGTGGAAAGGACCATTTCTAATTTATAAAAGCCAAAAGGATCGATTCAAAATTCATGAACAATCTGTCCTGTAACAACCAGTGATTTCAGTGACTGTGGGGCTGAGGAGATGTGGTGCAACAGTAAGGAAAGTTCTGCCTCCCCTCATATTGTACAAAACTATGCGTGCAAATGTATTTATGCATGCACAAAAAGGAAAACAGGCTGTAGGTATGCTCAAATTTCACAGTGAATACTCTAGAAACCTGCAAGCAAAACATTAAAAGTGACTAAAGAAGTCACAAAGTTGAACATTGTCATGTCGGCAAGTATATAAAAAAATATATATTTTTACTTCAGTTTATTATATGTCCAAACTTCTTGAAAACATCAAATTTTTTATATTAATTTCTTTAGTTCTAAACCTAAAGTGCAATCTGTCCACAGTTTGATGAGTATGTTAGTGTAATTTCTTGCTCTCTATTTGTGCAACTGTGCAATATATATATTTATAGGTTAAGATAAGGAAAGTTTAATTGTATCAGATATAAATGAATGCTGACAGAACATGAGACCAACCAACTACAGTGCTGTTTTGATCCCCTCTTGGCCTTTACAGAATTATATTTAGCTATTAAAATTATACTTATTAGGTGAACAAAAATGCTTTAAAAAAATAAAATAAAAACTGCTGTTTGCTGAAGTTCATACTGGGCCAAAAGCATATTTTTTAAAAAATGATTTAGCAATAAAACAAACAATCATACTGTTACTCAGATCTTTTAAGTAAGCAATACTCTTTTGTTGTTGGTGCCAGCTTTAAAAACATTTTTTAGGCATATTTGTATCCAGGTCAAGCATTAATAACAACAACAACAATAATAATAACTCAAATAGAAATAAGAAATGTAATTTTTAAAGTTGTTTCTCTTTATACCCAAAATTCACACTGAGAGAAGAAGTTCACTCAATGTGAATACCAGCATTTAAAAATTACCACAATGCTAGAAACTTAGAACTTCCGAACGTTTTTTATATTTATAAATACTGACATCACAGTGCCATCTAGTGGTTGCAGGCAATAAATGAAAAACAGGTGCAACGTAATTTGACAACATGACTGGGTTCAGTCCATTTTCTACAGCCGGCGTCTGAGCCGGTAGAAAGGGAGGGGCTTACCTCTAATGGAGTAGAAGAGGTTCACTGGAAGAAGGAGGTGTCATCTTCAACCTGAGAAGCAGATCAGAAGCAGTCCAGGTTTAATGTGCCATTTCACTTGTTCCTAGGATACACGTATTACAATGACACGAGTACAAGCAGCTGCTTGGAGCTGAACAGCAACTGTCATTCTGAAGATATCCTGATTTTGCTGAAATTGTCATGTCTGCAAATTACATATACATCAAGTACTCTCAGGTCCGTATTTTAAAGACTGAAATAAAACAAATAACACAAGTACAAAAAAGAGAATAAAAATCTGACATGAAAAACCCTTTTTCAAAAGTATAAATAATAATAGTTATTATTTATACCACCATGGCATAATGGTCAAGATGAACAGTCCATGATCATCATCTACAGAAGACCCAAGTATCTTTTGCAGGAATATTCTCAGTTTCACATTCATTGATGGTGCTATTATCATAGAACAACTATGATCTGTCAAAAGCTGGCAAAGCTTTCGTGCTGAAATGCAGGAGAATTTTCATGATCTTCAAAATCATGATCATCAAGCACTCAATTTTTGTTTGGCAGCAATGCAAGCATGTCTCTAATGGTAGGTCTGGGAAGTGAATAAATATTTTTTGGGCATCGTTAATGCAAAATTAAGTAGACTGAGTGATACCTTAAAACTTTTCAGAAGGTATTTGAAAATTGCGCTAACAAAGGGCACATAAGGTCATTCATCAAACTGAGAAGAATTACGGTCTAAAAATAATAGTGGAAAAAGAGCAGCACCGTTTCCACAGAAAGACTTCTCCAAGTGCACAAAAACAAAACCGCAAAATAAGCAAATGAAACTGCTGTCGCCATTTTGCCTGCCCAATATACACACAGTTAACACTGGCAACAAACAGGTAAGTAGACCAGACTGGATTGGTACTGCAATATTTGACAACTAACTAGTTATGTGAACCACTCTAGAAATAAGTACTGTCCACGGTTAACACTAGAGAAAGAAAAGAGAGCAACAGACACAATCAAAACAGTGAAGTCTAGGCGAGTGAAACTACCGCTGCCATTTTGCCTACCAGTAAATGTAGGCACCAACTGAGGTTGGTGCAGAAATATTTCACGATTAACTATGTGAACCACTCTAGAAATAACAACAGCATTGGAAAAATAACAGAAAGAGCCTCACGCTTATCACAGAAAAAAGTATATCACACATAATCAAACCAGTCAACTAGGTGTATTTTTACTCTTAAAATAGAATATAATTGAACAATAACTTACTGGAAAAATTAAGATACGATCGGTTTTCAAAGAAAAGCGGAAGAGTCCCGTGGCAATGTTACGGTGTCCTCCCGGTAATCGTCTGCAGAAATGGCGGAGCGGCGGAATGGCACGTGAACAGGAAGTGTGGGCACGCTGCTTCTTCGTTGTCTTCTTCTTTTTCTTGATGTTAATAGCGATTAGCAAGTATTAATGCCACCAACAGGTAAGGAATTAAAATAACTGTAATTGTGCAGGAGTAACAAGAAACACTATTTTAAAAATGAATAAATTTCGTGGGGAGACGATGCAGCTATACAAAGGAGTTATTTGTAGTGTAGTAAAGGAAAACGGTCAGATAGCAATCAAACAATATTCCAAAGTGTGTACTTTTTATTTTTTTATTTTTATTTAGAAATTTGGTAAATAAATAATGACAGCATTAAACGTTTTACAAATATAAAAACTTTTGGTGAACATCAGGTCCGAATATTCTAGGTTGGACTTTCAGACTTCTATCACTGGACGTTGTTCAAAGATTCGTTTTCTACCTGGGAAATAATTAATTGAGTTGCATTTGTTATTAACTAGAATTAATAATAAAACATTCTTATATAACACTTTCAAATATTTATATTTGATCAAATTTACTTGGAAAAAGGATAGATAGATATTGTGACGGTGCGGTGAGAGGTTGGAGAAGGAGTTAGCAATGGTGGTTAGCCACTCTAACCCAAAACAGCAGGAAGCACTGTTGAAGTATTACACACTTTCACTTTATTTCACTTCGTCCATGTAAAACCAGATACAGACAGACAGACATACATACATACATTCATTCATTCATTTGTTTTTTTTTTGCTTCTACTTTACTTCATTCGGCGAACCGACAACGAGCGGACCCACTCAGTGTCCAATCAAGTTGAACGGCGGAACTGTAACCAGAGGAACCCGGAAGAGGACGTTTAGTTACGGTTACTTCTTGATAAGAAACTTTTAGTACCTACCAACGTTAACTTGCTTTAAAGTCTGTTATTGGGAACAAAAGAAAAAAGAATACAATTATTTTGTAGTTTTTAATCCGACGTGTTTGTTAGTCTGTAGCTTTAACTCGTCCAGGAAGCATGGATCTTCGATCGGTTTGTTTACATGGTGAATCAGCTGACGAGCTAACGTTAGCAAACTTGAGTCACATGAGTTGTTAATAAAATACCAGTTGTACCTTCTTAGATGAAACGCGGAGTTAGAGAAGGACTTACCGCGTAGATGTAGAATAGAAAGATTTAATGGGAAAGCACTAAGTGAGACATTTGGGGTATGTTAATCGGAGACTAACTGCTACAGAAGGTAAAGGCGTTAGCTACAGGTTCCTGTGTTTGTCATCCGATCGGGGGACTGTGTTAAAGGCCCTGTGGTGACTCCATGACAAGATGCCTTGCTCCTGTGGGGACTGGAGAAGATGGATTCGGCCGCTGGTCGTTGTGTTGTATATTTTGTTACTAATTGTCGTCTTACCGCTGGTCATCTGGGAGCTACAGAAATCTGGGGTAAGTTCATTTTCATTGTTCATAATTATTTTAACCTAATAAGTAGGTTCTCACAACATGTTATATGCAACACGTCATGGTTATTGTGACACAAAGACTTAAGAAACATAATAAACAGCAGATTAATTTAGTTGAATGTTTTCAAACATGGAATATTGTACCTTTTTACTGTTAAGTTCTTTGTAATTAGTCAGGCAATCTGCTCAGGTTGTCAGCTTCTTAATAGACACAAAGTTGTGTTAAACACAATTAAATCAAGCTCATTTGTACAGGACATTTCATCAACAAGGCAGTTCAAAGAGTTTTACATAACAAAAACACACTATATTTCTATTTATGCAATTTTCTTCATCTAATAACAGGTTGGAACTCACAACAAAGCATGGTTCATTGCTGGGATTTTTGTTTTCATGACCATACCTATATCATTATGGGGCATTCTCCAGCATCTGGTGCACTACACCCAACCAGAGCTCCAGAAGCCTATTATCAGGTAAGTCATGTTTGCTACAAAAACCCAACAAAGTACTGAATTTTGTAACAATATTTTTACTATTATCACACATTTTTGTATTATTATTTCAGGATATTATGGATGGTTCCAATTTACAGCTTGGACAGCGTGAGTCAAATTATTTTAAAAAAAGTGTTTTTATTTGACATGCATCGTTCTTAAATATGATTATAAGAATAGTAAGTATGACATCCTCTGCAGAATTGCCTGAGGCAGTTGTCTTTTGTTTTTTCCAGTGGATTGCGCTAAAGTACCCCAGTATAGCAATTTATGTGGACACGTGCAGAGAATGCTACGAGGCCTATGTCATCTATAACTTCATGACTTTCTTGCTTAACTACCTGGAGCGTCAGTATCCCAGCTTGGTGATGATGCTGGAGGTCCAGGAGCAGCAGAAGCACCTCCCACCGCTCTGCTGCTGCCCACCTTGGCCAATGGGAGAGTGAGTTCCATTAACAATAAAACCAGTTTTACAGTTGTAACAAAAAAGATATGGTCCTTCCCACTGTGATACTATTAGTTAAAGCACAAATTAGATTTACAATTTGTTAATTGGATAGTTTGTTGTTGTTCACATCAGACAACACTTCACACTTACTGAAGACCACCTGACTTTTTTAATGTAATATTTAGGTCTTGTATGTGAAACATTTATATACATTTTAATAGACTAGGTTAAAACTTTTCATGTAGCATTTGCTGATACACTTATCCAATTTGATCATTTTTGATTCAGTTTGAATATTTCTTACTTTGCGTTTCTGATGGTTTTTACGAAGGCTCATGCCCATTCTCAGTTTGGCTTCGTCTTCAATAACTTCTTCTCTTTTCTTGTTTAACCAGGGTGTTGCTGTTGCGATGTAAACTGGGAGTCCTGCAGTACACGGTGGTAAGACCCGTCACAACAGTGATCGCTTTGTAAGTAAATTCTAATTTTGTTGCACCCTGTTTATTCTTAACTCAAATTATTTGGCATGTGATATAGTGATGCGTGTGTTTCCTCCTAGGATCTGTCAGCTGTGTGACGTTTACGACGAAGGCAATTTTAGCTTTAAAAATGCCTGGACATACTTGGTTATTTTCAACAACATGTCACAGCTGGTAAATATGTTGCTGTTCTTTCAAATAATTGGCTGTATGGAACTTTAGGTTTTTGTTGACATTTCTCATTTTGTTCCAGTTTGCAATGTACTGCCTGGTTCTGTTCTACCGGGCTCTGAGGGATGAGCTGAGTCCCATCAAACCAGTGGGGAAATTTTTGTGTGTCAAAATGGTGGTGTTTGTCTCTTTTTGGTAAATATCTCTTTATTGCTGATATTTCATGTCAATGTATAGATAATCTGTATCTGTTTGAGGAAACCGAGGCTTTGTAAATGTTCTCAGGCAAGCTGCGCTGATTGCTTTGCTGGTAAAAGCGGGAATAATCTCAGAGAAACGCACATGGGACTGGCAGAGTGTGGAGGCTGTTGCTACCGGCTTACAGGTAGGCATCATTGTTAAAACGCAGCTGAAATACCTAATTATTTAATACTGTTGTGAAACAAACCAAGCTGCATTGTTTCCTTTAGGATTTCATCATTTGTGTCGAGATGTTTCTCGCAGCCATCGCTCATCACTTCAGCTTTACTTACAAACCTTACATCCAGGAGGCAGAGGAGGTCTCCTGCTTTGACTCTTTTATGGCCATGTGGGACATCTCAGATGTCAGAGCAGATATTTCTGAACAAGTTCGTAATGTTGGTAAGTCCTTCATGTTCGCTGATGTGCAGGTGCATCTCATTGAACTGGAAAATTATGAATCAGTGAATTTATTTTCATAAACTTATTCAATTTTATAGCTCATTACATAGAGTCATAACACAAACTGTGATGATATATTTCAAAAACAATGTTGCCAAATTCTTTGATTAAAATGTGATTAATTGCCTTGAGTTAGTTAATTTCATACCTTGCAATTAACGCAGAGATGGATTCTCACCACTAATTTATATACAAGCAATAAAAAGGGATTTTTAGTCCAGGCACATGAAAAAATTTGAATGTCATAAAAAAATTTCATTACAGAAAGTGAGACTCTTCTATTATGTAGATTCATTACACATTGCGTAAAATATTTCAAGCCTTTACTTTTTATAATTTTGATGATTATGTCTTACAAAGAATGAAAATCCAAAATGTACCAGAAAGTTAAAATATTGCATAAAATCAATAAAAAAAGCAAACAGAAATATCAGGCTAATTTATTACTGTTATTAATGTCTTGTGATAGTATCAAGAATAAGGTAAACTAAAATATAACAAAATTTAATGTTCTGAAAAGTCTCACAGATGCTATACAACTGACTTTTCTGAGAAAGTTTACTTTGATTTAACTTTAGATAGTAAGAGAAAAGCCTTATCATTAAATGTCTGGTTTCAATTATAAATAACTCTTTCCAAATGTAGGCTTTTAATCAAATGTTAGATTGAACTTTATTACCAAACTGTGCAGTTTGTCAAGCACTTTAAAGGACATCATACAGAAATCAAGCATTTCCAAACCTTGAAAACATCTGTTTGAAATTCAGTCATTGGATAAATACACTTTTAGGATCGAATTAGTGAAATAAATTCACTGAGATGCACCTTTTCTTCAGACATCTTTGGAAACAAGCTTCGTAAAATCCTTCAATGTGTTTTCTTTGTGGACTCGTTTCCAGGAAGGACAGTCATGGGTCGCCCAAAGAAGTCGTATTTTGGCGAGGCGCAGAACGACGGTGAGCGTTCTGGGCTTCTGTCTTCGGCATCTCAAGATGCCATCACGGAAGCTGCAATCAACCAAGGTCAGTACGAGGGGCTTGGAAGAACCCTCACACCGCATTCCTTATCAGCGCCGGCAGGGTTGGACTCAGCTGTGTGGGAAGAAGGTCATGAGGCTAGAACTGACTCAACCCAAGATAATGTAAGGACGAATCACACCAAAGAACCAGAAGAGGCGGATCTCATTGTCATCACTTAGGTTGGTCTATTGTTATATGACTGGGCAGGTCCCAGGTCCAAAGCTTAGGCAAACAAATGACACTAAAGCTGATTAAAATCAGCAAGACGTTTTTCAGCCGGTGAAAAATGAAAAGAACCTCTCCGTTAATGACAGCTGTATGAATGTTCTGTCGAGGGTTGGGTCTTACTTGGCTTATTAACACGCATTTCACTATTTATGTTGTATGAGGAAAGGGAGAAAAAGCTTGTGCTCAAAGTTCCCACAATAAATCCATTATAGCCGTTATAAAACCAAGAGCATGTCTGAACCCAGGATTGTTTCTGTAGCCTTTCAATCATTATTTCTTAGCAACGTCTTTATATGAAGTCTGACAGATGAGCAGCTTTCAAATGTTCTTTTTATTAGGATGTTCTTGACTTGCAGGGCTTTATAGCATTCAGGAGGCTACATTACTTAAAGGAGAGTTATTATGTAAAGGTGACCTTTAAGTGCTTTATATCATGTTATATTTCCTCATCAAAAACCTACCCGGAGTGTTGTCTTGACTCTTTTATACATGTTTGAGCAATTCTTGTGTCTCCCAAGGCAACTAGTCGGGGGTGCCTAAATGCTTGGTCATACAAAGCTCCACCTATTTAGCTTTAGCTCCTCCCCCTCATAGCTCTTCTAGACTAGTGGCAACTGCAGTTAGCAACCATATGGAACCGCGCGTCTGCTGAGCTTTTGCAAACTACTTCTTAGTGAAAAGCTTCACAGAATGATTATAGATAATGAAGGAGAATTGTTCTCATGATGTCCTGAAGGTGAGCTGTCAGAGAAGAAACTTTTTAAAGAGACAGAGGTCAATTTCAAGGCGTCAAATTGCAAAGTTAAATTTCTTTAAAGTTATTTTTGATATAGACAGCATTTTTAGACCTGAAAGTAACAATGGTACTTGATTTTGCTATAAAATGGCACTATGGGCTTGAAAAATACATAATACCCCTCCTTTAAAACACACAGATTGTTCCAAAGCTAAATTTATGGAAAAGGGTATTGGAACAATATAAAATAAAAATGTTTCCAGATCAAGCAATAAAAGGCAACATTTTTCTCTGTGTATGCAAACTGTTTGCATGGGTATATTAGATCAATGCAAGATGAACACACTTGGTGTGTACTGCATTTTATAATGGTGTCAGTAGATACAGAAACAGTAAATGCGAGAACATATAGAACTCAACTTGAAGTAGTACAATCAGGTCTCTGTAGTTCAGATACTATAAATGCTTTAGTCTGTACAACTTCACATGTAATAATCAGAATCTGATTCACTTTTCCACCTTGGAACCTCTTTCCATTGATTTTTCTCATTAGTTTATCAAATATGGGCAACACCAATTTTCATAACTACATCTTGAATAGATGTTTTTCCCTTTAATATTTTAATTATTTTCCACTAATATGGTGATTAGAACATGGATTTGTTCATGCCTGCTGACGTTATTTTCAAAATAACATACAACAACTTGACGTCTATAATCCTGAGCTTATGCATGTTGCCTTTTTTTATACGTAAACCTTACTGGAATACATCAAATCTGATGTAAATACTACACTCATGAAATGTAAAATGTAAATACCAATAAAAAAATGACCAAAAACAAGTTTTTCATTGTGTATTAAAAAAATTCCACATGCATTGGTGAATACACTGCAAAAACACAAAATCTTACCAAGTAATTTTGTCTAGTTCCACTGGCAGATTATTTCACTTCTATCTCATACCTTTTAATTAATACTAAGAAATTATTCACTTAAAACAACCTCCTATATCATTCTGAAAAGTCACTTGTACGCGTAAGTCAGTTTTGTCTTATTTCAGGTATACCAAGATATTTGGAGTAGATATTAGACCAAAAATACTTGGTAAGATTCTGTTTTTTCAGTGCAGTTTTCATAATAAACATTTTAACATCTGGGTCCATAAGGACAATTTCAATGCCACAGTACATTTTATATGTACTATGAAACTATTCATACATGAATATTACTAGAAAATTCTATCGCAGTTCCATCACAAGGGCACTTAAAAACTTTGTCATGCAGGTCATTGCTAAAAACAAACTACAGCTTAATATTTTCTCACTAGAATAAACAAAATGTGTCATAATAGATTTCCTGCAGACTCTGTAACAATGGAGCTCTCCTAAAAATGTATAAAATGACGATACCACATAGGTTTTAGTCCATCTGCACAGGAGCATTGTCTAAATGAGCGGAGATGGAGATGGTGCTCTTGTGCAGCTTCACAGCCAGACGGATCCAGTCTCCAGCTTGGACTTGCAGGGGATCCTGCAGAACAGCAGCGGCCTGCTTCCAGTGGGAGTTCCGGCTGAGGGTGCTGACGCTGACATCCGGGTCCAACTGGATCTGGTACCAGAAGGGAACCGCAGTAACCCTGCCTCCAGAGGTGGTCTGCACCTGTGTGGGATAGGAATCAGTGCTTAGTGGGAGAGTAATTTCACTATAAAACTGTTGTTTTGGGATAAAATCACCAAAAATAAATGACTCTCGACACCTCAGGCTGTATCAATAATGCATGTTTTACCTTGACTTCCCTCTCAGTGTAGTTTTTGTTGACATCCATGAGGTCCAGAACAAAGAGCTCCAGAGCCTCACTGAGATGTCTGCACTCCAGAGTGGAGAAATCCAAAAAAACATGAACCGGAACCTGCA
Source organism: Brachyrhaphis roseni (assembly GCA_903066815.1). Lineage (NCBI taxonomy): Eukaryota > Metazoa > Chordata > Actinopteri > Cyprinodontiformes > Poeciliidae > Brachyrhaphis > Brachyrhaphis roseni. Next base: position 29,562 of record CAEFZY010011227.1, read on the forward strand.
AGATGTGACATTTAATTTGAAAAACAAGGAGCTTTCTCTAATGCACATGGGAGCAAAATTATACACAGGGCTGGTAAATAAATAACAATATAGAAACCAATTCAAATACACCTTATTATTTCTGATACAAACAGTGGGTAAACATCCAGCTGGTAATTAAAGTTCAAGTTGCTAAGAAACATTTATCCAAATATTAGTAGGGGTGTATGTATATATTTGAACCCAAAATCTCCAAATGCATATAACATTCATACAGAGGATGAATGTATGTAAACTTCTTGGTCTTGGCTGTTGTTTCAGATTATGAGCATATATTCCTTATTTATGTAACTTTCTATAATGGAGCAAAGCTGTGTTTTATGTGATAGTAGGGCTTAGATGTGCCTACCGTTGATGGCTTCAAAGAGAAGACATCTGCTAGAACAAACAGCCGTCCCCCATGAGAGGTCAGCAGAATTACGAGCACAAACATGGCGCTGGAGGAAAACTGGGATTTCCAGACCAAATAAAGAAAAGGAATTTGTAGGAATTTGGCAGCTGGGAAGCGCAAATCCAAGAGGAGCAAAGAAAACACAATTCTAGACATCAGTATTCTGGGAGAATTGCATTAGTTGAACTAGGTTTTTCTTTGGATATTGTAGTGTAACAGTCCATTTACTTAGAGTGTTGTTAAACCAACCACAGAAAATCCAGTAAATGTTCAATAATATGTGAATGTTGATTATTCAACCTAAAAAGCATGTAAAAATGTAATCTCGTAGTACTAATTGATTAACTGAGCACTTCCAAACATCTGGTATGTCCTAAGGCAATATATATAAGGTATACTAAAGAGTCAAATCAGATATATACCCTAAACATGTTGAAATTGGGATTATTAAAATAGCTGCAACAATAATTTCCATAGTGCAGTAATGCTACATCTCCAGATGGAAATGTTTTTGATTATAGATGCAATAAGAAGTTATAATTTTTAAATTCTTATACAAAATCAGTTTTTTATATCTACAACTGACTCTTAAAAGTTACTATTTGCTGACTATGCTACTTTTCTTTCTTCATTTTCCATATTTTTTCAAAAAAGGTTCAAATCATTCTACAAAATTGCTTTTTGTAATAAGAGGATTCGCTTTGTTTTAAAATGTGAAAATAGAAATAAATTTTAGTTTCATTTTGTTAGCGTTCATAAAAAAAATTTAGAAAATTGTTTTTTGCAGCTCTAGGCAAATGTTATTTTGTAGTAGATGGGACAAAAGAGGTTCTTTAAATAGAAAAGTTGTTGACCTCTGGCTTAGAAAAATACACAGCCATAAGTAGAAAATGCTTCAGCACCATAATCTGGAAATCATCTCTCCTTGTAAGTCAGCCTGCTGTGGATTGTTTTGAGAAAAATTTAACAAAAAAATCATTGGAATGTCTGAGATGCTAAATATGCACCACTGCTACTCAGTAACTTTATCTCTTGCTACACTATGCAAGTCCTTTGTCTGCTCCGATGAAGCCTCAATCACCTCCAAACTGAATGTTAAGTGCTTCTACTTCAACTGATTCACCTGATAATATTTTAGGTATGTCAGGGCACAAAGAGCTAGCATTAATTTTTCATCTTCACGATGATCAGGAGTTCAGGAGAGAAAATAAAACTAAACAGTGAAACCAAAGTCAAATTCTTTGCTTCTGTTCTTAAATTTGGTCAATAAACCTCAATCTGATTCTAAAAAGTCATGTATCCTGTTTTAAGGAAAAAATAAATTCTATGTCCATCATTATTTTACACTAAAAACATTGGCTAATCAAAAGTCAGACATGATGAGAATTAAAATTCACTATATGCATTCAATTTCCCCACATTTAGACAAACAGTGTTTTCAATACCCAAACATTTTATGGCAGCGTAAGGAAAAAAACACGAGGCTATAATCTAATTAATAATGTATGACTCAGAATAAATGGTGGAACAAGAAATTATTAAAAATCATCTTAAAAACTGAATGCTGACCTGAAAATACTAGTTTAGGACCTTTACAAGCAAAGTAAACATAATTTTAAAAGTTAAGGCCAGTTGATGGAGGTAAGGGAATACTTACAGTGAACTGATTAATGAAAGGGGCAATATTAAATCCAAGAGTAGGTTCCCGGCCCTGGACAGCACTTTCCAGTAACAAAGTGTCAGACTCCACCAGCATACCGTATACAACAATCTTCTCTGGGAAAATACGCCCTCCTTCGTCCAGCAGAAACCTTACATGGAAAACAAGAGAAAAATAAAGAAATGCATGTTTTTTACAAGCTTTTTATGTCAGCATTCCTGGAGTTGAGTTCTTTTAAAGCAACTGTTTAAAGTATATTTACAAAATTTCAGCTATGGAGCCTTAAAAACTACTGAATAATCAAAAGACGGACAGACAACTTTCAGACAAGTGGTGTCCAAACTTTTTGCAACAATTGTCAAAAATACTCAAGGGACAAAAATGTTCTTTCCCCCATTTAAAAATGCAATTAAACCTTTTTGCGGAAATTACTTTCGATTCTGCTGGTCTATAAAATGTTTTTAGCTTATTCACATGTACAAAAATGAGAATTATCTTCTAAAACCTTTGCTGTATTTACCCCTGCATAATATATTAGCTTATCGAAGTCGAGTAAAAAGTGGCTGGATGTATGTCGCACAACTAAAAATAGAGGGAAAAAAAAGTTAAAAAATGAAACAAAATTGTAACACGTTCTGTTTAAGAAGATATGACCTTGTCTAAAAAATGTCAGAGGGCGAAATTTGTACCATACTTGAACTGTGTTTGGGTCCACACAAAATTATCCCAAGGGCCATAAATTACTCCTAAGCCACACTTTGGACACATCTGATTTATACATGGGATCTAAAAATATATTCACATCTATATGTACAACATATCTACATTCCATACTTTTGCAGAGTGAAAATAAACCCTGACAATAACACGATAATCTGAATACAAAGCAAAAAATGTGACTCAATTGCTTATTTTTAAAAGCAAAACCAAAACAACTGAAACAAGGGGCGTTTTTATCTTGAACTGAAGCAATCTGAACACTAAGGCACACAGCTTGGTCATATTTTGAAGCTACTGTGGACTAAAACAAATACTTTAGTCCTGACCTGGCCAGGGAAGCTTTCTCCATCAGCTTCTGTCTAACAAGCCCACACGTTTCCACGCAGTCCAGGATGATGGCGCTCCACAGCTTCTCACGGGACGGCCGCTGTAACATCCCCTGCTCGTCCTCTGTGTGGTTCAGCCAGAACTCCAGATGCTGCTCAGATATGTCGTTGGAGCGAGCAAGTCTCTTCAGGACGTTCTGCTGCTTGCTCTTCTCCACAGAGCTGTAGGCTTTTACTTCACCCTGGCGGGCAGCGATGAGGGAGAGCAGCGAGAAGCCCTCAGACACATCCAGCACGTAGAGCAAACTGCTATCCACCGCAAAGGAAGCTGTGCCAACCGTATTTTGATTTAGATTTTTAACCTTCAGTTCAGAGAGGAGCTTGGTCAATGCGGTGCAAAAACTCTGATGGTAATCCTGATTGTTTAAGAGCGCCATCTCTGAACACTCCAGCATGCAGAAATCTTCGGACTCACTCTGACTTGTCTGGAGGCACGCTAATGCGCTGCACAGTTCCACCTCTGGGTTTGGGTTTGGGATAGGTTTGAAAGAGTTGGGGAAGTCCATGCGCTTGTCGAGGTAGATTTTGTGACCTTCTCTCAGCACGGCGACGCAGCTGAGCCTCAGGTAGGCGTCTTGGCAGGAAACTTCAACTATCAGCTCATCCAGAGGCTTTAGCCCAAAACCTGCAAAACGGAAAACAGGGAAAACATTTAACTTCGTCTGATTATACAGCTACAAAATTAAAACGTAATATATTTTTAATCTACAGTCAATTAGGACAGAAACTAACGATTTTCTTAGTTATCAATTAATCAATATAAAATTGCCACATTCTGATGATTTTTAATTTAACCCTTTTTTAAACAATAATGGAAATACATTAAAAGATTAACATGAACAAATAATTAAATTCCTCTTTTTAAATAAGAATTCTGGAAAAATCTCACTATATATGAGTAAAGTTTAAAATGATGTGTACTTTACAACCACAGCAAAACAAAATTTTTTTTCATTTGAAAAATATTTTGATAACCACATATCCACTTCACAAAAGTTGATTTATCATTAAATGAATAATTAAATGAATTTGATCATTCTCATTGTGAAAAGAGATCCAGGAGAGCAGACAATGAGAGGATTCCTACTGGGATACCATCTGTTCACGTCACCTCGAAGCTCGTCAGACTTATTTGGGGGAAAATGCAGATTTACTGCTCATTAAAATTTCATGAACACTAAAGAGAGTCGCAGAATTTCAGGGCGTGCTGGGTGACGGATGTTTATCATCCCTGGGAAAGGTGGCACCTCCTTTGAGCCCGTTTGAACTAATTAGCAGAGGAGAGACATGCTGTGCAGTCTGGTCTGCAACTGGGACATGTCACCTAACGTCAGCAGCTCTTTGGCTCAGCGCTCTCTGCAATCACAACAAAGTGAATCAAAGGGCCTTTATGGATCAGGATACTGCACAATAGTCAACAAATTTTAATCTCATATCCTTAATGCAACCTTTTAAGATTACAGAAGTTACTGTAACAGGTGACTATAATTTTAGCCATTTGTACAAGTTTCCAAATGAGTATAAATGAAGTTCAACCAAGTTAAACCAACTTGATTTCCAATGATTCCAGAGAGGAAAATCTGTGTGAATGGTCTTTTCCTCTCATGGTCAACAATATGTTTTCTGAAAGTTTCCCTTTGGGCTTTCTTTACTCTTTTATTCTGTTTTATTCCAGTACTTGATCATTTCCATTTAACTCTGACCTTCCAATTGTAAAGAGGCTCCTAGACTCACGAGATGAACCAGTGCCATGTTGAAACATAACAAAGAACCTATTTTTTGGATTATTGGATCTTTAGACACTTTGATACTTGTTATGCCTCCATCTTGACTAAATATATGAAATAAACCCCCCAAAGATCAAAGAGCACAACAAAAGTTTGAAAGATAAACAAAAAACACATGAAGACCATATGGTGTAATAATAAAACAAAACATATACTGTGAAAACATAAAGAACATTTGTCCATCATACTCATTGCACTGTGGACAGGGTAGATGGCTTGCTCCCAGCAGGTGTCTTCCTGCGGTCCGGTGGACAAACTGTTCTCCTCGTCCAGGTGGAGCTGGAACCAAACAGCCAGAGCATCCAGCTCTCCTTCCTGAGTGACGGGCAGCCACATCTCTCGCACCTCCCTGGAGCTCAGGCCCTCCAGTTCCTGGGAGTTTCACAACCATCAGAATCAAAGGAGATTCACAACAAAAATATCTCCAAAAGGGCTGGTTGTGATGGATTTTATTGACAATGGTGATCTCTACAAGGACAAATAGTGCATTTAGTTGTTGCAAACTCTTGTTCAAAATGGGTGATGTGGACTTAAAGTTTAATCACAATAAAATTGATATCTATTTATCACTTATTTTCAGGCAACTCTGACTGCGTACCACAGCAATCATAGCCCCACAAACACAGATACTGCTATTGAAAAACACAAGACACTTCTTTAGGACACCAATCACATGAAAAAGTGAAATTTTAACCATAAAACTGAAAACAAATTTATTGATTTGTTCAGAAAATGGAGAAAATTGTAAAAATAGCAAATCTTACATTACAGACAGTTTTCTTTTTTTCTTTTTCTAAATATCATGAATGGCAATTTAATGTGAAAACAATAAATCAAAATTCTTATCAATGATTAGCCAATTGCTATTTCAAGGTTATATCAAGTCAAAATATTAATGCTTTAGTTGAAGGTAGCCTCATGACAAAGAGTCAAAAAACGTTTACTTAAAATCTTCAACTTATATGTGAAACCATTTAAAAACAGTATCAATTTTCCACTTTAAATATAAATAACATAAATTATTTCAATTTCATAAGCAGGATATTTGAGGAACACTAAAAACACTAGAAATTAACAAAGGGAATAGAAAAATTGTTTCGTTATTTAAATTGAAGGCATAAATCTCAATGTCACAAACTCTGAGTTACTTTCTATTGCTGAAATATTTTCTGAATTTGTCTAACAAACTAAAATATAAGAATAATACGTCTGAGATGGTCTGAGATTTTACAGTCTGTTTTTAGCTTCAGAAAGTGATTTTTCTGTCACCTGAACATTGTTGAAGTCTATGGTGAAGGCCGTGAATGGCTCTGTGAGCGCTCTGTATCCCCCAGGCAGCCGACTCAGCCTCTCTGTGGTGTACGGCTCCGTGGTGTCATCCTGCTCAGGGCTGCAGCTCACCGGACTGCGGAGTTCTCCTGCTGCCGCCATGGACAGACCACCCACCTCTGCAACACACAACCTGAACCAAAAGACAGAGACAAGCAGACAAAACAATGTGTGGGGAGTTCATCTCAGCATGCAGTGTAAGACATTTCCACTTTGCATGCTGATATAATCATTTCAAATAAAACTGAAGCATTTCGTATGATTGCTGTTTGTAAAGAGCAGGGTAAACAAAGTGACCTCAGGAGTTTACCTGTGATGCCGGCGGATCTCCAGGCACTCGACGGCCATACAAAACACAGCGGCTCCAGCAGGGATGACCCGTCCTGTGGAAGAATCTTCTCCAAACTCACCCTCATCCCTCTGCAGAAAATAATCAATTAAACGTGAACCTCAGAGCGTGTTAAGACCATACTAGGGAGAAAAGACATCAATCAGTACTGTGCAGAAAAAAAACCAACAACAACAATTAGGCTGGAAATGAGAGAAAGACTCAGAGTCTCTCTGAACAAAAACATGGAACATGGCCTGAGGTTTGAAGTGAAAGAACAAAAAGACTTCTGGAACAATATCTTTTTGACAAATGAGACCAAAATAGAGACGCTTGGCCATAATGAAAACCTCCATGTTTGGAGAAAACCAAACAGAGAATACATGCAGTAACAACTCCTACAAATAAACTATTATTAGTGGTTGAGGGCTGCTGATTTGGGGCTTATTTTGCAGTCACCAGACCTGGACACCTGACCATAAACTCCTCTGGATAGCAAAGTATTCGAAGGTAAAACGTGGCGCCATCTGTCTTGACTGCTGGAGCTTGGTTGAAACTGAATGATAAACATAAAGCGATGTAATGGCCTAGTCAAAATCCAGAGCTCTACTTCATTGAAATGCTGATTAATGAGCTGTGCAGAAATTAATGTCTGCAGACTTCAATGAACCAAATAGAAGAATGGGACAAAATTCCTCCAGAACCACATGAGAGGCTGAGCAAGTCATGCAGAAATCTGGTGAGAGTCACTGCTGATCTACAACCTACTGGGGTGTCCAAACTTTTTGCCCTGAGGGCCAACATTGGCAAGTCTGAACTACTGGGGGGCATAAAATTTATTCAATTAAACATGCGAAAATGTGTTTATTGTAATGTATAAATATATATTTTTAAAATTTTCCCTCCTGAACAATAAACTGGATTTTTGTGAAATCTGTATATCATTAAAGATCCAAAACATAAAGAACCTTATTAAAAGAAAAACAGACAGTTTCCAATTTGTTTTCCATTGCTTTCCATTTTGTTGGCCAAAGTTTTCACCATTCTTGACCTGTCATCAGAGGCCAAACAAAACCATTCAAAGGGCCACAAATCACCCCCAGGCCACACTGGTTGAAGCTCAAACTTAAGGAATTTTCTCTAAAACATATTTGCAGACAAAGAGTCTGCAAATACTCTTTAAAAATGTATATATTATTTGTACAGTTTTGGTTTAATTACTACTATGGAGATGTTTTGGGGTTTTTTGGAGTCTAAATACTTCAGTTAACGATTAAATTGATAACTAATTTATTCAACAATTATTTCAATAATCAGTTAATCGCAATTAATCAGATTAATTGTGATTAATTTGATTAATTGTGATTAATCCAATTAATCGTGATTAATCCAATTAATTGTGATTAATCCGATTAATCGTGATTAATCCGATTAATTGTTTCAGCCCTGCAAAAATGTGTCAATGTATGCTGCCTATCTGAAACTGTTTTGCATTCCAGAGACTTGTGGCATCAAAATTAAAGTTGTCCTTATTTTGCGTCTTAAAGGCATTCCACTCAAAATCTCACTTAAAAAATGACCTTTGCTCTGTACAGTGATACCTTTGGAGGCAGGAGGAGGTGATGCCAGGCATGAATAAGACTCTCTATGATGCCCTCTCCAAACAGCCCTGCATCCACAGTCTCAGTCACCACCAATGAGACCCTGAGCACAGACGAAAAATTAATTTGTGAAGTAATGTCTAAAAATTCAATATCAGGAGCTAAAATTTCAACCTGTTTGGGATGTCTGTTGGTACTTCCATCTCAAGGGACTTCTTATGGAGGATTTTGATGCTCCCCTCCATCCCATTAGCAGCCACCACCTCGCAGGCCAGTTCATACATTGTCTTTGAAAGCTCACAGGCGTACACCTCAGCAGCACCAGCTTTCTTAGCACACATACTAAACACACAGAAAACAGGCATCAGAACTGCACTTTTTGTTATATGTGATTGAGTTACTTAATCAGTTAGTGATTTAGGGTGTTTTCACATCCGATAGTCTGGTAGACTGGGTTCGATTGGGGACCAAAAATGTAACATTTGTTACATTTTCAGCTGCTATGGTTTGCTTTCACACTGAACTGTGTCCAAACTAATTAGTGCCTGTGGTGGCACTGCACCAAGAACTACTGTAGGAAACGACACAAAACCTATGAAGAAGACACTCAGTGCGATTCCTTCTTCACGTGATGTAAACAAAATTGGTGTAGAATCAGATTTTAGTGGTTACAGAACTTGTCTTTGTTTCTGGTAAAATACTATGAGCAACTTATCCCAATAGTGCTAGACGTACTGATTTGTTTTGGTTGTATTTACCCAGACTGCCCTGCACTATAGTCTGCTTCCTACTTCTGGAGCCAGAGTTCACTTATACCAAACCAAGATTTAGGTTATTAGGCAGACTAGAGTTCACTTTTTCAGTCAACTACAACTTTAAAAAATGTGCAGGTCTTTAAATTGTGATGGAAAATGTCTCACCCAAGGATTCCAGTGCCAGTACCTATATCGAGTACGGTTTTGCAGCCATTCTGAACAGCCTTCTGAATGGCCTGCTGGTACTTTCGGTTCCTGCCATGGTCGTTGAGCATGAGGAAATGCCAGCGCTCCACTAGCCAGTTGGCAACACGGTAAAAATTCTCTCTGGCTTCTGGAAAGTCTGGCTTCAGCTTCAAGGCCTTGTGGAAATGGCCCGCAGCTTCATCTCTAAATCCCATTCTGATTCGTAAAACAAACGAAATTGATCTTGTGCAACTGAAGACTGTTGGAAATATTGATAAAAAAGTTATGAACATGTTATCATGTACCGGAAAAGGTGTTCTCCCATGCTGTTCAGGATGACCTCATCAGCAGGGAAGATTTCCAGAGCTTGTTCGTAGCAGTCAAAGAGTTCCTGAATCCGTCCCACAGAGTCCAACTCTTCGGCCCATTTAAACAGAGTGAACCTGAAAGAATCCTGAAAAAGAACAGCTCACTGTATTTAGTTCTGCTAAGCCATGTGAACACAAACACAATTTCTGCAAATGGTGAAGAGAATAGAGTGAGAACCACATGGCATGAAGGTAAGACAACATTTCTGGGAGCTGCGTATATAATCATCATCCTCAAGAAAACAAAGCTGTATTTTCAACATATACAGTTTCCAGTCAAAAGGTGCCAAAGAACATCTAAATTAGCTACCGCTTTGCAAAAAACCCCCACATTTTAGGAAACCGTGAAGCATTTAAATACGCACAGGTACAGAGGAGAATGCATACTGCATAGGTCAAGTGTCAAAACAATGAATAACATGGTTTTTCAAAAAGGTACTAATGTTTTTTAGCCATGTTGGGTGTCTCTGGGCATATTTATTTTCTTCTAAACAGAAATAAAAGATAATGTACAAAATCAAAGTTATATATTTCAGTTTATACCATACATCATAATTCTAATTTGATTATAACCACAAAATCTACGCAGGCTGGTCTAGAAAGTATTATACACATGGTTTACCTGTGCAAAGTCCTTGAAAACAGGTGCAAGGTTGAGCACAAGAAGGTAATGGACGAAAGCTGTCCCATAATCCTGGTTGAGCAGACACTGCTGGGCGCTCTCCAGGGAACTGGAGACCAGCTGGTCCCTGGCAGGGTCCACTCTGCGTCGCCTCCGGGCCCTCCTCCCATGCTTGGGCCTTGCACTGGTATTTGGCATTCCTAAACAGAAGGGAAAGTGAAATACAAGATTTCAACTTGCTGAAGCTTGCTTTAACTACTATAGCCAGTGCAAATACCATGTAAGGGTGCACTCAGATTTTACATAGTTATAGAAATAAGGATTATATTTACTTGGCTTTAAAATAATATCACTTGCTCACTTTCTAATTTTAAGCTAGTGTCTCTAAAATATTTTTAGTACTGCTCTGCAGTAATGATTAGTTCAGTTCTAGTTCGGGTTGCAAACTGAAAAGAAACCAAATAAGTGCATTTTAAAGTGAATATTCATATTACTATCTAGCCTCAATATGCCATCCCATGTTATATATTTATGTTATTCCTGATATCAGAGCACTTTCGGTTCTGTTTCCTAATATTCAGAAATGTGCAACACTTACTCTGAGCAGTTAGATTCCAGGCTAGTATATGGGGTGAAATTGCAGCTGACCAGCAGCTGCAGCCAAACACAGAGGACTTACTAATGTTGACAGCACGCAAACCCGACCATGACGTCCATCAGCGGTTAGCCTCACTGTAAACAAAAATAACCCTGATAACAAAAAGACAGAAGGCCGCGTAATAATATCCGTTCTGATTATCACTGCAGCTATTTATTTCCCTGCTTGGTAATATTATAGTTTTAACAGTTATCTGGATGAAACCCGAAGCAGGTTTTGTTCAAATGAATCACATTTACAAATATCCAACTGAGCGGTGCAGCTGTCCGCTTGAATAGCGGCTCGGTAGCAAACATGTCTCCAATTACACGTTCCGCACCTTCACTAACAAAAACTGATATTTACTTGCCTAAAGTTATAAAAGGACAATTTTGCTAGTAGAAGTGTGTTTATGAAGTATTTATTTATTTTTATTTATCTACATATTTATCTACAATAAACGTGTTTATTTTAGTTTTGTCTTTGATGACATTGAAATCTCGCAATTGAAAGACAAAGAGTACAATAGATCAAGATGGTTCAGTTTTTAGAAATGTGGTCTGAAGGAGCCTCATTGCATTCTGAATGTGTCCAGGGTCGCGTATCAATAAGGGCATTATCTGATTGGTTACAATTCTTAGCTGTATTCAATATCTTATTAGTTATGCATTCAAATTCTGCATACCAGTAGTTAAAAGCAGTTGTCTTAAGGATACACACCCAAGTTTAAATGCTAGGTTTGAGACTTGCACATAAAGAATGTGAGAAATAATTTTGAAACTTTTTTCTGTACTCATAGTATAATATGCTTTGTTATTATCAAGGTAAATTTTTTAGCATCTACCTATATTTTATCCCAATTGTTATTCTATGGCATGTTTGTGTTTTATGTAGTAAGTAGTGGTGTTGTGCCATTTGGTTCATTATTCACAAAATAATTTTACTGAAAGTTTGTGATTTCTAATAATACTAATATGAATACAGATCTTCTCTTGTGAAATGCCCCCACCCTATATTATTTCAGTTTGGTTTTATGAATGTCTATAAAAGTGAACTTTTAAATTGGATAAAACATTAAATATTGCACATATGACAGTGAACTAATTTCACTTATATGCATGTTTTGCAAGAATAACAGCATCCAAATTTGATATGCAACTTTATATTTGATTTTATTATTCAGTACTTATTCCAATTATCTAGCATACAGGTATCTTTTCATTAACTGTCATTTTGTGTTTTTACTGCTCAGACGAATAAACTAAGCAGCTGTATCAACACTACTTTTTAGTAGTATTCTGGGAAGGACTTTATGTTAAGTTGCAATTTTTGGTCTGTTTTTCAAATTTAAAGTATTTATATTTAATCTCGGAATGACTGAATTAACAAATATATGAATGGTTAGTCGCCAGCAAACACAAAACGGAAATACGAGTGACTGAATTCGCGCGACCTGGACACACTCTTTGAACATGGCCGCGCATCATTTGTAAGCCAGCAAGCAAGGCGCCGCACAAGGAAGGCGAAATTTACGCTTAATTTGGAGAGACCCACACCAACAATGTGATTGACATAAACATAGCAGAGGTGTTTCCGTATAAACACACACGCACACAGAAAGAGAAAGAGAGACAGAGGTTTTCTTTCATGTTGCTTGTTCTAGATATGCATTTATTGTTCAGTGCTGCCCTAATGAGCACTATTACTAGCACTAAAATAAACATATAAATAGATTCATCAAAGTTAGTTGAATGCAAACTGAAGTGGTAGCACTGTTGCCTTGCAGCAAAAAAGGCAACAGACTAAGCAAACAGTGTTTTTTTCTGCATGAAGTTTGTAAGTTCCCCTTGTACATGAATGGCTTGTGTCACGGGGACAAACAAATATTTGCACACACACACATATACAAAACTAAGGACAAGCCCCAAACTGTGGAAGGAAGTGCAGTACCAGGAGAGAAACCACGCACGCATCTATCAAACATTTTACGCGCTAAACACCTCCCTCGTCCACTTCCCCATGACTTCAACCGGGCCAACCGCCGGCTGGCTATAAAGGGGCGCACCTTATTAAGTTTTCTACACGCTCTCAGATGTCAGACTTTCTCAATCTGTCACTTTACTAGGTGGAGTTCCTTTAATGGACAAAGGGAAAACTGAGCACTGCATCCGTTACTTTTTAAAAAACATATATTTTAACTGACTTTCTAATGAGTCTCTAACTTAAAGGCTCGTTGTTGAACGGTCCTACCTGTTCGCCCTTCGTGGTTTTATTTGACAGCGGTGGAGCGGGGAGCAACACCCATGCAGCCGTGTCAGAAGTTGCAATGCTAACAACTGTTAGCTGCTGCTTCTGCTACCTCACAAAGCCATGGTCCATCATTCTGACCTGAAAACAGCGGCGGTGTGATCGCAACCGTTTTTGTTTTCACAGCTACAGAGTTTACGTAGCTTGCTTTTTTTTCCTCCCCTCTCTTTCTTTTTCCTTCTTGTCCTCCGTCGTTTGGAGACGAAGCTGTCACAGAAATGGGACTAACCCCGCTGGAATTCAGTGAGTGCTATCTGGACAGCCCCAGCTTCAGGGAGAAAATCAAGGCTCAAGAAGCTGAGCTGGACAAAACCAACAGGTTCATCAAAGAGCTCTACAAAGATGGGAAGAACCTCATCAATGCGACTAAACGTAAGTTTCCAATCATAAGTTTGTTGGGAATCAAGCTTTTGTTTTACTTAAGGGTAAAACTAACTTTATTCTTTTACTACATCATGTTATGATGAGGTTGCTCGACTGACAGTACAGCTATTGTTAATGGATGTAGTCATGTTTATCTGCCCAGATCAAGGCGTTGTCTTTTTTTATTCGTGTCAGTATTTACTCTGTAAAATGAAACCGAATTTCAAGCAACTACTAACTAAGAGTTACAGACACCATCAATTAATAGATGGCTGTTCTTAACCTAATCTTGAAAACTTGTTTAATATTTGTGGTACGCTGGGTGTAACGTCATCTTAAATCTGCTGGGCAAATTACTGCAGAATAATCAATAGTTTGTCACTTACTGGAGAACATGTCATGATGTGTGACTTTGTTTCGTTTGCTATTTTGTTGTAAATTGTTGTTGAAATCTTCAACATCAGATCTACCCTCCCTAAACAAGTTCCCATAATTGATGACATCATTAGCAACACATGAGAGCTTATTTTAGAGCATTCAGCTTCATTTTTCCAGTTTATTTGCTTCTTTACTTGTATTATTTAAAGCTGCTGCTTAAACTTTGAGCAGTATGGGTCATCTGTTGAATTTAGCAACAATAAAACTCATGAAAGTTCTTGGAATAGGACTATGGTAGACTGAATTAGAGATTAACCAATTAGGCTTTTCCTTGCCAGTGAAGATTTGTTGTTGTTTTTTTATTTTTATTTTGAGGAATACAACAATAAAACAAGTATTTAGTTTAGATGCAAAAGAAAATTAAGGACAACTTTGTTGCTACATTTCATACAATTTCAATCAAACAAATCGGCATTGGCCAAAATCGGAATGGGTGATCAGCTGGAAAATTACAGTCAGTGCACCCCAACTTAATGTTTGATTTTTATTAAACTCAAAAAAGTGTGTGAAAGTACAATACGTTGGTGCAAATGATGGAAGATTTGAGTGTTGATCCATTTTTTTCCCATATTTGACAGTTGATTACAACCTGTGGGTTTATGTTTATTTTGAGATGTCATTTCAGAACACACCAGAGGAAGGTGACGAGGTCAAAAACCATTTTTCATCCAGTCAGTTCACACTGTTGTGATGTCATTAACCCAAACATGACAAAGCAGAATTAATTGCTGGGTTTTCTAGTGGACTTTGCGTACATTTTTACTGTTTGCATCTGCATTTCCATTGTCCGTATAATTGCACAATTTGACATTTTGAAAATAAATTTGCTTAAGGGAAACACAGCAATTTCAAAGAAAACAAAACAATTTTTTAATAAAAAGTTTTGACACTAGGATGAGGTCACTTTTTGGCTGCATCAAAATTTGTTTGCTTCACAAAACTGCATTGGAAATATTTCATATTACATAATCAACAATCAGATATTGCCTCTGATGCAATCCACAAAGACGACGACAGGAAGTAGTTGGAGGATGATGGCAGGTTTTTTAAAGATATAGTGTAAACAAACTTAACCACGTGTGATTCTAATTTTGTTTCTTATTTAGGTAAGGTAAATTGATTAATGTAGCACATTTTCAGAAACAAGGCAATTCAAAGTGCTTTACATAACTTAAAGGAAAATACAAACAAATTAGCAAACCAAAAGAAGAAAAATAATCTAATAATGTTGATCCAAAGTATTTAAACTAGATGTCTATTTAATGGAAACACAGAAATTGTTTTTCCAACATTAGCGGAAAACTGACAGTTTTGCTCACATTTGTAATGGAAACACAGCCACTGTGAATTTGTTCAGGAAAATAAATATGCACACCTCGGTATGATAAGATAAGTATCATCTTATACTGGTCCTTTACTGGAAAATGTCTTTGACTTTTCTATGTTTTCCAAACCTGATCCTCATGGCACACTACCCTGGATGTTTTAGATGTTTTTCTGCTTTAACAGACGTCATTCAGATGATTACAGTTCAGCAAAATCTTGTTAATCAGCCATCAATTGATTTAAGGTGAGCTGAGAGTGGAAAACATCTAAAACATGCAGGGCAGTGTGCCACCAGGACCAGGGTTGGAAAACTCTAGTTTAACCTGTTTTTTTATCGTGCCCTACGTATCCTGGTCTGTTATAGCCTCAAAACATCAGCCATGCTTTCTTCTGTAAAACGTTCAGCAGTGTATCTCCAAACATGTGACTTGTGATTTTCATTTTGCCTGAAGCACAGCATGCAGTTAAGTGAAAATTTCGACAAACTTAAAATGTTTATCGTTACAGAAGGCGACTTCAGTAGAATTCCAGCAGCATAATTAAGGATGTTGGTATAATTCATCGTGACAGAAAACTTCACACTGAAACCATGATCTTGTTATAGATCTAGATCTCTTTAAGCACATGGGCACTTACTGTTTTATCAGTTAGGTTTGGTTGAACTACAAACATCTCAGCTTTTACAGCTCAGCAGTTAAAGACAAGAAATCATTAAAAAAATGAAGGCGCTCCACTTTACGTGAAACCTGTTTATTTCAGAATCTACAGAATCTGAGTCATTTTTTTAGATGTTTTTGCTTGGCGTCACCCATTCAGCAGATGATCCTTTGTTACTCTTGTTGTAACTTGATTAGGAAATGTTCAGCTTAGCCTGCAGCAGCTGTTGCTCTTTTTCAATCATCCAATTCTCCGTTACTAGCTGCTGTTTTCATACATTCTCAAATTACATGACTTCTTATTCATTTTGTATGACACATCATTTCAATTTTAGAGTAATTTTATTAGTGAAAGGAAAAATGGTGGCAGTTGTGTTTTTGAAATTCTGAACCTTTTATATGTTTTCTAAGAAAAAAGTGCTACTTATCATCCGGACACTATTTTATTTAGTCGCTATAACCATTACGTACATTTTGCATTCCTTTTTGCAGCAACATGTTTCTTCCAGAGGAACCCCCATGGAGTGATACGGCAGATTTTGGCAGATGAGCTGATATTGGTTCAGAGTGTTAGTGTCAGACTATGTTCCATAGTGTCTTGTTTCAGGAGGACATGCCATGTCTTGCATTCCCTGCTGTATGTGGCTGTAGCTTAAATATGTAATCCCAGCTTCCCTTTTTTCTTCTTCTTCTTCTTCCTTTTTAAGTGTTTCCAAAAATTTGCCCTGAGATGCCTCATCTTCTAATTCTCATTAGGTTTGTGAAAGTTTATGAGAATGTCAATGAATAGGAAACTCTGGTCATGGCCTCCCACTGGGACTATTGCAAAATCAGTTAAAGTTTCAGGAAGGAACTGATGTTCATCTTCTTATGTGCTGACATTAAATTCTCTGTGTCAGTGTTGTTGCCAAAGCTGAAACAGTTTCTCTAAAAATTTCAAAAACATTGCATTATTTTGTTTCATTGCTCTCATGGTGACACATTTGTCAGTTTTTTTTCCCTTTCGGTTTATCAGCTGGAGCTTTCAAAATAAGAACCGCATTCTCTTTTAGTTTTGCTTTTAAAACATTAATAGATAACAAACCCTTAAGCAATGCATCTTATAAAGAAACAAAATCCTAACTTTGAAAGATGTGAACAAATTGTTTTAAGGTCATTCGTGGATGTGAAATCTTAAGATCATGCAAATATGTACTTTGATGTCATGTTTTGTATGGCAACAGTGAATGTTTTGTTTACCTCCGGAGGTTGTCAGGTAGATTTTTATTGAATAAAACTGGAACCCAGATCGGAACCTTTTTAATATGTTGACATTAACTAGAAATATCCATCCTTCATTCCCCACCCAATCAGCAACTTTACTTAAATTCTTAAACCAGTCATCCAACCACTTTACAAACCTAGTTTGACTATCCACCTGCCCACTTTATAGCCCTTTTATCCCCCCACTTTCGCCACCCATTCAGCCGATTGATCCACCCGCTCTACCAAGCAGTCTATTAACTTTGCCCAGCTTGTTTTTTCATCCACTTTGCCTGCCTCTTTACCTTTTTAGAACTCCCATCTTCCCACTTTACACACCCACTTGATACTCTCATCAGTCAGCACTACCCCCATTCACTTGTTACTAACCCTCTGTCCACCTGCTTTAGCCACTCACCAGCTCCCTTTAACTCCACCTGTGTTACCCATCTGTTTTAATGTGTAAGCCTCCCACCTTACACATGTACTTTAACTATGCAGTCACCCACTTTACATACCCTCTATAATGTTCCCACCAAACTTCATGAACTTCTGCATCTCAGCCACTAAACATGAAGTTTTTTTCTAACTAACATCCATCCAAATGGCCAAAAATTGCATCCAAGCTTTCCGTTGTGGTTACGATATTGAACATTATTTCAATCTACCTACCATTTACATACCTAACCAAGCCACTTTAACAATCCAGAAAACACAGAAATATTCTCTTTTTTTTTTTTTACAGTATATTGTCATTTTTAGTTTTAATCTCCACACATTTTTAGACTGATAATAAAATGTGAAACACGAAACCAGAAGTTCTCAAATGTGCAAAGTTTTTATAAATGACAAATCCCATAATGTGAGGGTTGTAACACACATATTGAGGGGTATTTTGTAGTCCGCTGGCCCTTTTTTCTCTCGTTTTTTTTAAACCTCTGTTGGTTTTTAAGTTTTTCACACGTCCTAGTCGCTGTGCAACCATGAACTCGACTTGCATCCTCATTCAAAATTACTAAAAGGCCTTTCAAAGCAAATATTTGTAAACACAAGTATAATTCTCACATTTAAGAGCAAGAACTGAATGTTTAACCTCTTCAACTGGTTTTAGCATTTCTTTCCTCACAGGCTGGGATGTTCATAATAAGTCTCTTTTAGTGAATCAAGCCTTGGGTCATTTTGAGTTGAGTATAAGCAAATAACAGTGTTGTTCTTGCACACACACTCGGGGTGGAGCTCAGCGCCAGCCTAGCTGACATGTGGACATTGCTCCTACTGTAGAGTCCCGTATCACCGTGTATTTGTTTCTCCTCTGCACAGATCACCCAGATTAACAGAAAGCTTCCCTCTTAAATGCATGCTATAATTTGCATGTTCGGATTGTTGCAATGCTCATTTCTATTGGTGTGATTCTCTGTTTCCAGCCATTTTTGCTGATTAAAAAATAAGTTAAAGTGCCAAGCAGAGAGATAAATGTGTGTTTCCGCAGTAAATATTGACTCATTTCAGGGCTTTTGTGAGGGTAAGACCAAATTTGCATGGTAATGTGTTTCACTTTTTGTTTGACCTCAGAGTGATCTAGTGTTTGGGCAGCAAGAAGCAGAGCTGTTATCTCCCTCGGCTGCCACAGCTGAGAGGATGTCCCACTATGGAAAGTCCTTGGTTGTGGGAGGAAACTTTGAAACCCGGTTCTGAGCCAGAGAGTTGTGACATGGAAGTACCCACTTGTACAGAACGATGCAGATGGGCTTCTGTTTCACAGGGTTTCCTCCATCTCCTGTCTTTACCTTTTCATTGTTTTCTAAAACTAACTTCTTTTTTTTTCTTTTTTTTTTAATGCAGTAATATCCTCATTAATAGTTTGATGTTGCTCCTTAAGGGTTGTTATTGCTGCAATAAAACCCACGAGAAGACATTACAGATTGTTGCTGTCAGGCTTCTGGACTTTCTCAAGAAAACTGCCAATTTATTTAATGGATTTGTCTTTGAAAAGGCCGGTCATGCGATGGTCTCCTTCTCCTTGGCAGACAGGTTTAAGAGTAGCCTGTCAGGGTGTGCTTTGGCAGCCTGCTCCTGTCTGCAATCACATTACTTGTTCTGCCAAAGAGCCACATCACAATCTTTCATTAAAATTGCATTAGCTCAAGATGTGAGCTCATTTGGGAGGAAAGGATTTTATCGCTTTCTGCAGAAAGAAGCTCTCTATGAAGGCATCGCTGCTTCTTTCTTGGTGCAAATGTGCACAAATGTTAATGCACTGAATGTTTTCTAAAATGCCATCCTGATTTTGTAATCAAACACTTGGTCAGGGCTAACTGACGCAGCACTCTGCAGCCTCTCCCTGCACACTTGTTTTGAGGATCAGGAAGCCATGAATGAAGTAATGCATGTTTAGTGGGCAGGGAGCTGAGGGGCAGGGACACGGTGGGAGGGGATGTTAGAGCCAGCTCTGTCCGGACCAAAGGTTGGAGTTGAGTGGAGCAGAAATTCAGCCTGGAAGAGATGGGGAGAGTGAAACAGGAAGTGCTGTGGAAAGGCCCACTGTGGAAACACGAAGGGCAGCTCTGACCTCAGTGGCAAATCTGATCATCCTGTAGAAATCATAACAAACAGCCCGCCTACTAGTGCCAATTAATACACTGCGGAGTATTTAATAGCGGCTGCTCTTTGACACAGACTTGCATTTTATGTTTGAGGTTTAGGAAAAACATTGGTGGAGCGTCCATTACATAGGATGTTGTTTCCTGCTCTCAAAGTTGGACATTATGAAACGATGGGAATAAGACACTACGCCCTCTTTCAATATGTTGGATTTTGCAAGTTATTCAATTATTTCTAAAACTCTGACCTTTACAGTGTTAAAACATTTATAAATATAACGTCAAGAGAACTAAAAGCACAACAGAGTCTTCCCTGTCAGTATTCAATAAACAAAGAAAGCTATATTAGACAATAAAACTTGTTTGGAAAGAGTTAGACATTGGTTCAATAACTCTAGAACCACCTTAAGCATTAATATCCCGAGTTTATCAATATGTCAGGTTATGATTATGGAGGAAATTTAGTCCACATTTTTATATCATTACTTAATTTTCTTGAGGATTGTGGGAGCTTTTTTGTTAAAACTCTTTGAAGTTTCTGCCACAAGATATCAAATGGATTTTTATTAAAATCATAAAAGTGTTTTGATACGCGAGGCATTTATTGATGAAAAAAGTAACCTGAGTTCTTAGTTTTTGTTAGATTTAATGAGTAGCTAAAGGTCTTCATTATCTGACCTGTTCACCAGTCTGAGCCGATCAGAGAATTTGTTTTTGTCAGGTTGTTTAGTGGAGCTGTGCCTCTTAAGGCCTGTGGTGTTAGTTTTTATTTTATGGATAATGTCTGTGTGGTTTCTGTGGTTTTATACACTTGAGGTTAGATTTAAATAATTGCAGAACCTTTTATTATGTCCCGAGATGTAAATGCTTGGTGTTGAAACCAGGTTTACTTTATTTTTATATAACTGTAGTTTCATGACTTTTTTTTTTATCATCGCTTCAATTTTGAAATTCTTTTTTAATCCCAAAGGAAAATTAAATGTTGTTGTAGATGATATTGTAAATATTATTCCAAAATGTGCTGCTGGGTTTACTTTGTAACACGGCTGCAAACAGGGAAAGTCTCGTAACGCAGTTGGTATGAGCAGACGGACATAAATCGAAGCGTAATCAAAGCACAATGTCACAGCAGGCATGAAGTGAGAGCCGAGCATGTGATAAATAACACTCCAGGCTAGAATTGAACTGGTATGGAGCATTTATTTAGCATCTGCACTATCTGTTTACTGTCAATTCAACAATCAACACAAAAAAAATCACCATGTCATGTTGTTGTTGCACAAAATATGAATTTATGGTTTGTAATGTAAGTATAAATTAGATGGTCTTTGCAACATTTTTTGCTTTATCAGTTTGCCTGTTGCACTGTGAAACATTTACTTCATCAATTTACTTTTAGAGCTTATAGCTGCATGTTTTAGTTAACATTGATTTGGCATATTTCAGTTTTTATCAATAAAATCCATCATCTGTTGTAGCTACTAGAATGTGAGTGTATATTTCAGAAACCCCCTTTTCTGGGAAACTAATGTTTAAATGAAAAGTGAAGACTTGCGGCTGTTTTTTAGAGGAACATTGCTTTCAGTTTCAGATAGAGACAAGGTGGGGTCTGCATGAGTCATGCTTCGAAGCCTGGACTCTGGGGCCTCTCTGGTGTTCAGCCTAGAAACTAGCCAAGTTTGACAGTTCCCAGGTTTACTCTGAAATACCTTGCTTTAAAAGGCAAAAATCAGAAGAAGACTTTGCCTTGGACTGCTGTGTGCCCTGGACTGTGTGGTATTTCTGTCTTGTAATGCTTCTTTTCTCTTGGAGTGGCTCTCCTGTCCATCTCTTGCACACTTGTGTTTATGTCTTTGCTGTTGCTGTTTTCCCCTTCCCTGCTTGCTGTCTGATTCTCATTATTGCTGGAGCATCATAAAAATCAAGTAATGTTCATTCTTCGTGTTTTATGTCATAAGTTTCATTGCTGGTTTATATTTTAACAGTCCACCCTGGTGCAGTTGGGCTGTTTTGTGCACTTTGGGCATATGGCTTTCATAAAGAAGCCAGCATGTTTATCCATTTACATAAGTGTTGTTGGAATGCACTTAAGTAATGTTCAGAGATGTAAAACTCAAACCTGTCTTTGATAAATAGAAAAATAAGCATGTTTAATTTATTTATAAAAAGAATGCCAAAAAACACGTCATTTGTTTCACCATAATGACAGCAACAACAACAAAAAAAAAACATATTGCTTAATATGTCTGTTCTGCACAATGAGCGAACTGTTCATGAATCTCTACAAAAAACTGGCACATTCAGCAACATAGCGAGTGACACATAAGCTTATTGATTCACAATCGTGTGACATTTGAATGTTTTTTGTTTTTTTTTTTGGTAAAGTGCGTCAAGGTTCAGTGTAATGTTGTCAAAACATGTTTTTACCATGTTGTGAAGCAGCTGAAAGGGGGCTAAAACGAGGATTATAAACACGTCTTCACACAACATTACAATCTTAAAATCTGTCATTCTGTATATGGTCTTTACAAAGTATTGGTGAGGTGTTCTTGTACACATTAACGCAATGGGAACTCCATTGCACGTGATGAAGTGAGAGAGTTTCCTGATTGTGTCAAGCGTACACAATAACATCCATAGTGATGTTCAGGTGGTTTATTATCATGGTAGCAGCATAAGAGGTTCTGGGTGGAGCAGGTGGGAAAACGTGTGGGACTCTGTACTCTCTCATGTTTGTGATTGAGAATTTAAAATGGGAATGACTATGCTTGCTTCCTGCTTTGTCTAAAACCTCATCCTCTATACCCTACATTAGTAATGATCCAACTCTGTTACAAGTACTGAAAGACTTTTTCAGCTGCTTTTCTGAGTTTAAACTCAAAGGCTACAACATGCTCTTCTGATGCTTTTCACCCTTTTCAACTCTATGCAATTGTAAGAAAATGAAAGATCATACTGGGCTCTGTTAGGACATTCAAAGATGCTTTACAGTGAAATCACCTGTTCATGCACACATTCAGACGCTGATGATGGCAAGTAACTAGACTGTAGCCACAGCTGCAGTCTGAAGCAAGGCTGCCATACACCAGTGCCATCAGACATCCTGATCGCCACCATCAGGCAAGATAGGTGAAGTTTTCTCCAAGGACACGACAGAGACGAACCAGCAACACAGATTGCAGGACAAACTTGTACCTCATAAATATTTACCTGTTATTTTCTGCTTTTAAACACACAAAAAATATGAAAAACGAGTGAGAGAAATTTCAAACATTATCAGATATTACAGATCCTGTTGACCACTACTTTTGACTTTCAAATTGCTTGATTGCCTTTTCACTTTGTTTGACAGTTTGTCAAAAAAATGTGTCACCTGTTTGTGTGTGGCTGCCGTCATTCCACTTACTGTGAATAAAACGATTAGAGAAGGCTCACCTTTTATGGACTCGCCCATGCCGGTTTGGATTCCTGCTGTCTGTTTGGTTTGGATCCTCTTAGATTTACAGTCGCTTCAGATAAAATGGATACATCCATCTTTTAAGTGCCTCAATAATCACCTCTGTTGGCAGACTTATGTTTGCCAGAATACTTTCTGTTGTTTAGATTGATCAGTAACCTTTACCAGGTTACTGATCTGGCGAAGGTTATGGGCAGAAACAGAGAAGATTTAGTGTAATGTGTTTTATTGTCACATTGTTTTATCATGTTTATTATCTGAAGAATGAAGGAACATGGACTGTTTTTTGTCACGTTAAGATGAGGAGAAAAATCCCAATTGATTATACTTCAAAAGAGTTGATTATATATTTATAGTCAGGCTTTTTGCCAACAATTCCCTTGAGCTAAAATGCGCTCACAGAACATTTCCTCTAAATGGATATTTAAAGGCCTTATCAAAACACAAATACTTAGAAATGCTGCAGTACCAAAGCTGCCCTATTGTTAAGAAAATCTTCTCAGCATCCCATACAACAAGAACTTTGCAGACCTGGTATTAACCGGCATGATGACTGATTCTAGTTAAAAGCAGACAGCTTTAAGCATGAGTGTTTACATTTAGTTATTTATTAAAATCTGAGCAAATATCACTGTTTATTCTTTAGATTCTGTCCTGGGAGGAGAATTAAATGATTTGTGACTTTGCACAACTCACTATAACATGAAGACTTTGACTGTACAACACCATGAAAAAACGGCCTATGTCTTGCTGGCAGCTCGGGCTGAAAATAATTTATTTTTAAAAACAGTTTTTTTCTAAATTGTTTCCAATGAGCACATTTATTTCTGTAATTCCAATTTGCGCAACTTTTTTAATCAACAAAAACGCAGCTAGTAATGCCTTCCCTTTGGTTGTACATTTTAGGAAGCCTATCCTCTGAGTTTTCACCAGGCAGGACATAGATATTTGTCTTGCTTTGTAAAGATAGTCATCTGATTTACTGGTTACTGTTGAATTCCTGAATATATCATGTAATTTATTCAGATGTCGTTACACTCACTCAATTGTTTTCTGTCTCTACTTTTCAGCACCTTTGTTATTATTTTGGTCTCATTTTGATTCACAGCCATTTAAAAAATATTTTGTGCATATAGACCTTTAACGAATAATATATGCATTTTTATTCTTTTTTTTTTGTATTTTGATACAGTAAGCATGCTTTGACTATATCAGTAAAAGCCTTTTAAATTTTAAAATGCTGGAAGCATTTTCTTCCCATGACATGGATGTATGCATATCGACATGATATCTCTTCTTCTTTAGGGGAGTCACATCAGGCTAGCATTCAGAATGCTAAGCTAGTGCAGGTAATAATCCCAGACGACCTCTGAAGGCGGCCTGTGCGAAGCTGTCCTCAGTTCATTTTGGTTGTGTTAAAACTTGTACGATTAGTTTACCCAAGACAGATGATTGGGCCAGCACTGAATGGGTACTTAAGGAGGTTTAAAAGTTATTACTAAGATAAAATCCACCCATCCAGTTACAGACTCTGACATATCTCTCACATGATTAGCCCAAAGAAGGCTGCTAAAAAAAAGAAAAGGCAACAGTAAAAATAAATAGGAACAGTGGAATTATTTGTTAAAATTTTTTGACTGTAGTTAGTGTAATAAAAATCTTTTATTCCTGTAAACCAAAGGCCAAAGAACATGAGTACTTGTGCCGTGATAATATTTTTTGTTGTTTTGGTTTGTCTGGAGTTTTGAGAAGATTTAAGATTGTATTTTATTCTTAATTTTTTAGCGATTTATGCTGGTTTCGGGAATTATGCTGAAAGTGTACCAGGGGTGCACTTACAAATCGGCCGGCCGATGTGTCCACGTAAAAGCAATTTTATGCATCAGCCTTATCTGCCTCTGCAAGAGCCTGGAAATAAAGCCAACTTTTGCTCTGCTATGAGAGAGGAATGACTGGTCACAATAATCATCCCTCACAAAAAATTGATATCTGCAAAGATTGGAATCAGGAGGTCAAAATTTTTAAAGATCAGTGATCGGCCAGAAAACGGCAGTCGGTTGAGCCCTAAAATTTACTGATGTTGAGTTTGACATTGTATACTTTCTCTAATAATTTAGGTTCATGTAGTTTACGTTATTAATAAATAGCACAAAGATCCAGTAATCCTAATTGATACAATGTTTATTAGTGATAAATATGTTTTTTTTGCAGAAAGTGTAATAGTAAGTTCAAAGTTCTCTACCACAGTGATAATACAGTTGGATAGGTGTATATGGTAATATAAAGTTAAGGTCTTTGTTTTTATGTTTACAATTTGCTTAACATATTATAAATATGTTGACAACTGTCTTTGGTAACGTTTTGCTTGCAGACAGATGCCAAGTTTGCTCTTTTTTGTGGTGTCATCATGTGTGCTTAACAGGATGTAGCAGAACATAGTCAGACAGGATGTTACCATTGTGGTCCAAACACATCAGACCTACTTTTCAAACACATTAAATATCTTGACAGTAAATAATTTCCTAGCATCAACTCTTGGCACAATATTTGGTTTAGTAAAAGTACTGTTGTATGTTCTTATAAGTGTGAATGTATTTTTTTTTTATAAACTTGCACCTATTAAAAGATTTTGTAATTATTTTTTTTTCTTTGTTCTGTTTGCGACCACCTTTCAGAGCTCGGGATGGCTCAGCGGAAGTTTGCCCAGTGCCTCGGAGAGTTTCAGTTTGAGTACATCGGGGATGCAAAAACTGACGATGAGAAATGCATAGGTAAGAGTGGTTTCTCCCTCCCCATGTGATGACAGAACTAACCACTGGTTTTGTTACAGTCTTCATAGAAATGCACTTCAAATGTTTGTTTACTCTTATTTTTCCACCAGCCAATTAAGAACAGCCACAACTAGAATTATTCAACCCCCACTGCAATTTTCTCTATTTATTTTTTGGCTAGTTTTTTTTTTTTTTTCTTTTCAGCTAAAATATTTTATCTTAATTTTACCCTACCTCAAGTCAGGTTTCTTGAGAGATTAGCAAAACTAACTGCTGCTTGCGATATAAAACAAGTACCATATACATTTCTTAACACAATATTACAAGTGATTTTTTTTTTCATAATTAAGCAGAAAATGTAAATTATAATGACTACTATAGTCTTAAAGATTTTCAACCTCTTCATGACCAGCATCTTCCTTACTTAAGACCTTAGACATTTTAAGTAGGATGTAATGCTAAACTAGGATAAAATGCTTTTAATGTCATTTTATTTAACTAGTTAAGCTGTTGTTTATTTATTTTTTTATTGTGAACTCTTAAATAATTTAGATTCTTCCCTGGAAGCCTCATTTGCAGCAGATGTTCAATAATATTTGTGAAACTGATTGATGCTGATAGCACAGCTGAGATATATTTGAGAAAGAGACAGGATGAATAAGGGATTCAAATTGTTTTTTTGTTGTTTTTTTTTTTTTGCTTCTATAGATGAGTCTTTGCAAGAGTTTTCCATGTTCTTGAAAAATCTGGAGGACCAAAGAGAGCTGATGGTGAGAAGATTTTAACTCTATTTACAACCCTGGGAAATTCAGTGTGGGTTTGAGACCAGATGCACACAATGTTTTGCAATTATTTCTTAACTGCCCATATGTGTAATTTTATCAGTTTGTGTGTGAATGAGACTTGACTCAGAAAAGTGTTTCTTATAACGTTATAAAAGAACAAGGTTTGGTGGCAAAAGTAGAACTTTTCTTCCTATAATTTAAATGTTTTGCTTCTCTTTGCCTCACTTTGATTTACACATTGAGTCATAATGACACATTTGTTACCTTCTCACAACATTCTGTGAGAAAATGTGGTTATGTGGCAAATATGATTACTAAGCTAGAGCTGGTCTGTCGATTTCTTTTATTTGAGGCAGAATAGCAGGAATTATTCACCCTGCTGTTAAACTGATATTACACTGAGTATTAAAGTTATGTATACAATTCCTTATTTAGATTTGTTTCATACATAGACTTAAATTTTTATTTTCTTTTCTTTGTAGTGTAACACCACTATAACAAATTATTTTAATTATTGAGATGCACTGATCCGATATTGATATCTGTATCAGTCTTGACATTTAAAAAAAATTCTAGATTGGGTATCGGTGAAAATGTTGCAGTTTTATTTTTACATATTTGACTAAGGTAGTTAACCCATTTTTGTCAGTTTATTTATTTTACATTAACGGTTACATTCCTAATTGCACTGAATGAACAAATTAAAGTTGTGTTTTCTTTTTAAGTTAGACCGTTTATTTGTATTGTATTTAAGTGTGCTGTACTGGTCCAGAGTTATCACATACATTTCTAATTCAGTACAACTATGTCTGTGTTCAGAAAAAAAAGGAAAAGAAAAGAAATGTTTTAAGTCAATTAAACACTGTTTTTTTTTTTTTTTTATTGGATCTGCATTGGCCAATACTAAACAAAAACAGTGGATTTGTGCATCCCTACTTAATTAGGCAGGATTTGTAAAGTAATGTTACCTCAGAACTATAAACTGAAGGATTGGAACATCTAAAAATTTTTGCAATTGTTTTTAAAACTGGAACTACTTAAAACTTTGGTGTACCTTTATACAGTTAACCATTTGTGCAGATGCACCTCACTGGTTTATTGGTTGAGTGTACCAAGGTGAGTCGAGTGGCTGCAATAAAAAAAAGAAAAGAAAAAAAAAAGGCAGAGTACTGAAATAGTTTACTAGCTGCTCGGTATATTGGCCCACCTTCACCGTAAAGTACTTATCTTCAGTACAGTTTAAGTCCTTGTATTTCTTAGCTTCATCTGATTCTGAAATATGTTGCTTTTCATCTTATATATTTTCTTAAGTCGGACATGCTTTCTGTGACTTTTTTCTTTTAAAATTTAAAATATTAACCATGTTTACCCACCTGGCCAGTTCACTTGTCAATTTAGAGAGTAATCATTTATTAAATATTTTTGATAATAATGGCATGTTAGAATTTACCTAAATTACTATTTCTTGTATTTTATTTTTAAGAAGCTACATTATATTTAGCTAGGAAAACACATGTATATATTCATACTTTCTTTAAGATTTACCACATTTAAGCTGTATACATATCAGTAATATGTAGTAATTGATTGTAGTTCATGCCTGAAAGCATATGCATTTGTGTCTCATCTCTTCTGTTGAACTATGAGAGTCCTTTTGCTATTCAATAATTGCAAAAAGTTTTGATACACTCTGAAAATATATTTATTTTGAGTATTTTTCATACCCACAACATTGAGGTGACACAATAAACCAGTTCCTCTATCTTTGCTAATGTTTGAACAGTTTTTCATCGCCATCCATATTTCTGGATCAGCTGCCTGGGAGTGGCTGCACAGATGACTGCATCGCAGTTGGACATTATAAACATCATAGGTTTACATAACAAGACAAATCTCATAAGGAGCAACTGGAGCAAGTCCACAGCTCTGCAACTCCTTACTCATAAAACTAACATGTGACTAAGGTAGCGGTGTTAAAGTCAGGTATTTTAAGAGCTACTGAAATCACACCTCAGGTAGTTAAGAAGCAGAAGTACTTTGGAGTCATTTGAAGACTTTTGTTTAGTGACACTTGAAAGTTGAAGTTAGTGACACTTGCACATTTCTACAGTGTCTGAGATTTTATGTAAAAGTCAGTTTTCCGGGTAATGTCTGTATGTAGTGTCTGAGGTAAAGGTGAGAACCCGTCATCAGTGGCTGGCTGATGCCAAGTAGACCGCAGCGGTAAGCACCGCTCAGCACAGAGTGATGACATCACACTGCAAACAGAGGAAAACAGTATGCATGTGCAGACATGGCTTGCAGCCAGTGCAGCAGAAACGACACAAAAACATTAACAATGGGTTGCATGCCAAACTCACTGTTCATGTTTATGTAAAATTTAGTACTTTACATAAACAGTCATAAAAGCATCAATTTTTATTTACAAATTTAGTTGTAAATGGATTCAAAAATGCAATTATACAACATAAGTAATTGAGTCAGTACAGTGTAGGCCTGTCACAATAAAAAAAAAATTATTGCCCCAGCGGTTATTGCAAAAATCCATAACATTGTTGTTTTGAGATCATTTTCAAGTAATATAATGGTAACGGAATAGTAATCCAAGAACACATTTTCAAAGATAAATAAACTTTAAATTCTAATGAACATGTAACACTGAAACTGAAAGACATCTTAAATGTCTAAAATACATGAACAAAACAGAAACAACAAATAAAATGGAAACTGAAGTCTGTAAACAAAATTGTCCTTCAGAAAAGGACTAGTTGAAAAAACTAGAAAACTGAAGACTTTTGTCATCCAGTTTTTGTTAGAAAGAGACAGAAAAGAGAAACAATAAATCATTCAAATGAAAATTATTGAGTTTGCTTTAATTTATCAAGCGATTAATTAATTTATTGATTATTCTGACAGGCCTGTAAGTGCAGTGCCTTGCAAATGACTTGATACCTTTTCAACATTTAATATTTTTTTGTTACACTGAAACCAACAGAAAGCAGAATGAATTTCAAACTTTAATTTGCTGATGAAAATTTGAAAAGTGGGATTTAGATTTGCAGATTGACCCCCAACACACTGATGCAGTAAATAAAATCTGGTACAACTTGTTGCCTTCAAATATCACATAATCAGTAAACGTAATTCCCCCATGTACTGTATAATTTAATAGCAATGTTCATAAAGTTGTTATGGACCTCAGAGGTGCGAACAGAATTGTGAAGACACAAGGATCACAGCAAACAAGTCTAGAAATCCACTTTTGAAAAGGTTTAAAGCCAGGTTGTGATCTAAAACACAAACCCTGAGCTTTGAATAGATCTCCCAGAGCTCTGATCAGTCCATCCTCCAACAATGGAGGACACAACTGTAAACTTACAAAGAGACGGCTGTCTAGCTAAACTAACAAGTTGGGCAAGAAGGCTAATCAGATACAATGGGCCCCTGACTAGTTACAGTACAGTTATTACAGCTTTTTCTGCTGAAGATAACTCCAAATTATTTGCAGATTTTTTTCTTGGAGCATATATTAGAGCAAATTCAGCTTGGGAAGCTAAAATACCTCGATGCAATGCTTCTTGGCATGCTAATGGCTGCCGTTTGCAAGGCAGCCAATCCAGGCGAGGCATTCATTTTCCTTGGCCCTGATTGGCAGATTTGCAGGTGGTGGATATTTATATAAAATGTTGAAAAGCACCACCATTTGGTCTATTATGTGCTGTTCTATCACTTAAAGTCCTACTTTAAAATTTTTGTACTGTATAAACCAAAATAATTTTTTAGTTTCCACTGTTTGTTTGAGTTACTGGAAGTGCTAGAAAGTAATTGTATTTTATTGAGATAAAATTATATTTGTTCTCGCAATAGATGCGAAACATCACAGAAACTTTAATGAAACCTCTCGAGAAGTTCAGGAAGGAGCAGCTCGGTAACGTGAGGGTAATGTATAATGATTCATTGCTTTTTCTCCAAATTTCTTAATTTTAGTGGATCTATTTGAATCTTAATGATAACCTTTTAGATTGCTTGTCAGCTACAATTAATGATTAAAACTAGAGACCAGCTTTATTCTTTTGAATATTGTTTTTCCTAAGCTAATCACACATTTTTGTGTTTGATTTTGTTTTTTTCCTGGTAGGCGGAAAGAAAAAGGTATGAAAAAGAAACAGAAAAGTACTACAGCTCCCTGGAGAAGCTTTTAAATTTGTCGGCAAAGAAGAAGGAGCCTCAGCTGCAAGAGGTATTTATCTTTCCCAGAACATAACAAAATATAAATAAAAACAAAAAACATTTTAGCTAGTTTTTATTTTATTTATTTTTTTGTTACACTTGTTTATTGACATTGTCAGTTTTCACTGACATGTTGGACTTGGGGCTACTGCTGATTTCTGCAGTTTCTGGAGCAGTTGTTGATATACAACCTTTAGTTGATTATTGTGAACTGCTTGGAAACCAGCAGCGTTTTATGTAATCCTTCTGACATCTTGTTTTTGTCCATCGTTAATGCCATGTTGTTTGTATTGGCCAGCTAGAACGGAGGCTTGAACTTGTGAACATTACTTCGGCAGCCTGTTCTGTTCTGAGCCAGGGCTACCAACAGCAACTTCCGTCACACATTATAAACAGACTTAACTATACCAATACTTCATTTAAGACATTCAAGATGATCAGCTTGTGTGTTTTACAGGATCTAATAGTGGATAATTCGTGATTCAGTAATTGTGGATTTATCTGTTGAACGTAGCTCCAAAATATTCTAAAGAAAATGCAGCTTGGACAGCTGAAGTACCTAGGCTCCATTCTTCCTGACATGCTATTGGCTGGTGTTTGCAAAGCAGCCAATCCACGAGCAGTGTTGCTTTTCCTTGGCACTGATTGGCTGTGTTCAAGAAGGCTGTAGAGGTTAGTTTCTATTGTAGTATTAAGGTAGTATCCAATGTGTATCAATGCATATTAAGGTATATTTTATGTTTGAACTACTAGTAGGCAGTTGTTTAATAGCAGATTGGTTTTAGAAGGGGTTTCAAATATTTATGGATTTTTAATGTACTAATTAATATTTTGCTAATTATATTTAACTATCAGCATTTTTTATTTCTTGCTGTAGCACAGTAGTTGTCAGTGAACCTATTTCTGCCTGGTTTCTCATTGTAGTACACTGTTGTTTATATTAAAATCCTTTTCATTGACAAGAGTCATGGTTTCAAGTTCCCAGTCAGAAAATGGTGGATTAAAACTGAGGTTTGTGTAATTTTTACTCATGGTTATAATCGATCCAATAACAGGCTCTTAATCTTACTCTTGCTTGTGTTCCTGCAAAACACACACAATTACAGTTATTACATTGGTTGTACAGTAACAAAATTGTAAATAGTTTATAATATTACCCATCTTTTTGTGCTTTGCAACATTTTTAATGGTATAATGGAGTGTGGAGTTCAGGAAAAAAAAGAAATGGATACAAAAAATAGTTTGGGAAATATTAATAAGATTTTGCAACTATACACAACGGCTACTTTTTACGGTGTTTTCCAGATTTCCAGTTTCCCGTTCATTTAATTTTTCCGGCATTTTTTTAGAAACTTTAAAGTTCACTTTGACACTGACTACTGGAGCCTGTCCCGTCCTTGGGAAAGCACTCCTTAATTTGAGCTTCCTTAGACGTCCTTCTGTCTTTCCTGTTAGGTGCCTGTGTGTGTGCATCTTTGATTTTGCTTTGCAAATTAGGAGTCTAAGGCAGTGTGCTGAGGCAGGCCTGCTATCCGCAGTTATTTTTATGTGAAGTTTACTGACAGCAGTAGATTTACCCACTGCAGATGTGTTGAGGAATAATTCAATCCCATACTTTGAGGCCAAAAGAAGAAGTTCAGTTCTCCAAGCAGCAAACGTGCGTTTCTTCCTTTCCTCCACATGTCTGTAATTATCATGGTGTGTGTTCTCCACCTCTCCAGGCAGACAGCCAGGTGGAAATCATGAGGCAGCACTTTCAGGAGGAATCACTTGAATATGTGTGCAAGCTGCAGGAGATCCAGGAGAGGAAGAAGTTTGAATGTGTGGAACCTGTGAGTGGCTAACCAAACTCATGCAGTTTTGATTAGCATAGCAGTGATTCTTAACGTGGAGAACTAGAAACTGAAACTGTTTAGGAGATGTGATCCATCAAAACATCGATCCAACATCAATCTAGTTTAATTTTTTTTTTGCCATATTTAGACTGTTGGGTTAAACAAACAACAAATTAATGCTTTATTACTAATAACTGATCAGTCATAATAAAAATTATTAGTTAGGTTGAACTCAAGTCTTTTCATACCTTCAAACATTTTAAAGTTTGTCCCCAAGTTGAGACTTAGAAACACGTCAAATGTGGATAGAAAGTCAACATGTCATAAAACAAAATCCATCTCTCAATACATCACAAACATATATACATAACAAAGCCACCCAACTTAAATTATTACTCAAATATAGAATCCTAATTCAAAAAAGTGCATCCGCTGCAGTTTGGTAAGAAACCACTTTTAGAAGAAACTGACACACAAATGCACAATCATTAATCACTGAAAAATCTTCCTGACCTGATGGATACATCCGATCTCATGAATTTATGTAAAGTAAGGTGTGACATTGTAAATGTTTAGTTTATTTTTCTAATTGGTTGATCTCCTACAGTAAAATTGTTACATTTGTTACATATAGTGGGAAACTTTATTAACTCATATTTGTTTCATATTTTGTAGATGCTGGCATTCTTTCAGACTGTATTCACCTTTTATCACCAGGGATATGAACTTGCCAAGGACTTTGACCATTATAAAACAGAGCTGCAGATCAATATTCAGAATGTAAGAAAAAAAACTATCCTGGATGAATAAATGATTTTATTTGTTTTTGTTTCTGCTTTTTATGAATCTTAACAAAGAAAAGAACATGTATATCATAAAAGTCCTTCCTTTCTTGTTTTTGGTTGAAGGACTAATTGCTTGTTTTTGTGTTTTGTGGCAAATTTGATCAAGTTCACAGTGTTTTCAGAAAAAAAAACATGCTTGTTTTGAAATGCATTGGCCTTTTATTAGGAAGGTCATCCTACACTCACTTCCTGGAGTATGTATTTGCTTCCTCTCCCACCCAGACAAGGAGTCGATTCGAGGGCACGCGGTCAGAGGTTCACGAGCTGATGAAGCGGATCAAAGACACACCACAAGAATACAGACAGACCAGCTCCATCAGTTTTGAAGGATACCTCTATGTGCAGGAAAAACGTAAGGTCATATGAATAAGCAGAAACTTAAAAAAAAAAAACATATTTGAAAATAAAGTGACTTGCGAAAGTGTTTCTGTTCAGATTTACTTAGATATTTTTTCACATCACAGCCACAAATGTCAGTTTATTTTAATTGACTTAACACCCAATCATCAACTGTGAAGTGGACTGAAAAGTGTGGCGTGCAAATATATTCAACCCCCAGAGTCAGTGCTTTGTTTAGCCAGCTTTATTTTTTAGCAAAATCGCTCATTCTCAGACATAGTTGATTGAAGGCATCTGTGAATAGCATCATTTTGTCCTGCTGAAAAGAAGCTTTCCCGCAGCATGATACTGACATCAATATGCTTCACCATGTAGATGCCGTGTTCATGCATTGTATTCCATGTAGATTTATTTTTGGGTTGGTCTTTGTGATAACTGTTGTGAAAAAAGACTTATTACCCGAGCTATTGTATAACAATCAATCCCAACACAGGTCAAAATTTGTCTCACAAAATTCTGTTGTAACTTATGAAAACCATCTAAAATATTATGAAAGACACCTTTCACATTTAATTTCCCTATGTTGTATAATTTGTTCAGGACCACCCCCCTTTGGTTCAAGCTGGGTCAAACGCTACTGCACTTTTGTCAAAGAGCAGAAGATTCTGCACATGGTGACTTTTGACCACAGATCAGGTGGAAAGATTGTGAGTAGTCACAGTATGCAGTGCTGTTCCTTATTTGTGCCACACTTTTTAAAAAAAATAAATCTAAGCTATTGCTTTAGCATTGTAGGTATTTTTTTTTTTATTTTATTTTTATGAAAATCTTTCAGAGTGTAAGTAACAAACTCATTTTAGGGTGAGATGGAGTCTGTCACACTCAAATCCTGCGTTCGCAAAACAACAGACATGTTGGACAGAAGATTCTGCCTTGAACTGGACATAACAGACAGGTAAGATTTCAATTCAGTTTATTTTTATAATGCCATGAGTCGTCTCTAGGCACTTTAGAAAAAAAAAAGTTTTCTATCTCAGGAAACCAAGCAGATTGCATCGAATCTGTAACTGTGTTTTCATTATCTATGAAATTGAGCAAATTGGAATTAATGGAAACGCTAACTTAAAAAACTCATGTTTTCAATAAAAACATTTTTTTTGCACTAGGATGAGGTGATTTTTCAGCTGTATCGAAACTGGTGTATTTCACAAATACATCTTTAATGACTTACCGTGTGAGTAAATGTACTCATGTACGATTTTAATTGTGGTTCTTGTTTACACAATTAAAAAACACAGCAATTGCAAAATTGTGGGGTTTTTTTCAACGTAAGCAGAAAATCACAAAGTTTTGCGAACATTTTCTATTTACTTGTAGCATTCCCTCCTTCTGGACAAACATGTAGCAACAGTAGATAATTGCTTGCATTGTGTTGTCGACTATGCAGAAATCCCTCATACCGATTATGCATGTGGCGACAGTGGAGAGGATAGACTCCCCTTTAATAGGAAGAAAAATCCAGCAGAACTTGACTTTGTCAAGTCGGAGCATATTCACAAAAAAGAAAGAGAAGAACTGATGTAGGAGCACTTAAGTTAAAGAAAAGTAAATGGTTGATAGCAGGAGAGGGAGAACGTTTTGTTGTTGGCAGCATTGTCTCAGCCGATGCCCCCTCCAGCAAGGAACTACCATGCATCCAATCAGAACACTAGGATGTTCTGACTGAATAAACACCAAGAGAAAAAATAGTTACATGTAACTACATACAGAGGTAGCTCAAGATAACCTAACTCTTTAAACTATACATGAGAGAGGCAGTGCCAGTTCATCTTGTTTTGATAATGGGAGTTGAATGAATTAAACTTTTTTTTTTTTTTTTTAATCACTTTATCAGATAAGTGACACGACTGCTTTGGCAGCTATTTCCTCCTGTGTGCCTTTTGTGATAATACAGTATAAAACATTTAACATCCTCATAAGTCACAGTAAAACCACATCAATATTTTTGTCCCTTTTCTCCTACAATTCATCTTGGATTGCAGAACATGTAATAGCAGGACTTCTCACCTACAGTAACAGACACCCATTCAGTCAAACAACTTAATTGTGCCCAGCTTTCTTTCAGCAGTATTAATAGTTGAGCAATGCCCCTTATTTAGAATGGAAATTTGAGTGTGCGCATCCATTCTGACTGTCACGAATAATTTGATATCCATCTGGCCTTACATGATTATGGATGTCATAAACCAGTTGGAGAGTCTGAGAAGGCTTATGTTTGTAGTTACAGTAAATTCAAGGGTAATGTGTCCTTGGCAGGAAGTGTGTATTTTTGGCATGCATAATGCTAAGCATCCTGAATGTTTCATCCTGACACTTAAATAGCTCAGTGTCTTGCTGTACTGTAACTCAAAGGCTTTGTCTGATGCTAACGTGGCATGCCTCTCTCACAGACCTGGGACGGTGCTAACTGTGCAGGCGCTGTCAGAGGATGACCACAAGCTTTGGATGCATGCCATGGGAGGGAAGGAACCTGTGAGTCAACCTCATGGTGTTATCATATAAATCACACACATGCCATATTTTATTCTGACAGAACAGACTTTTGTGGTTAACTTACTAAGCAAACATGTGATGCATTTTTATTTAAAAACTGTTTTGTTTTTTTCCCCCATCTAGCTCATTTCTATGCTCCTACAGTATTTAAATAAAGGGATTTTTTTTTTTTGCAAGTAGTTCAAGAAATTCAGTTTATACTCATAAAAAAAACATTTAAAAATTAAAATAAATAAATGTAAAATCACAAATAAGCTATAAAATGCTTCCAGATACTTTTTTTTATGAAACATATGTCCACTTTTTGATGGGTATTACTGAAAGAAGCTTCAGTTATTTATTTTTTTTTTTTCAATTAAAGAAAGCGTTTTTCTTTTTTAGATTGGTTGCTATCTTGGAAGAACTCTCTCTAAGGAAAGAGGAAGTAAGTTACTAGCAGCACAGGGTCTGAAGGCTTTAACAGTATACTAAAAAAATATTCTTAAACTTTTCTTTTCCCCAACTTGTAGTCGATGCCCAGTTGGATGACGTGGGTTTAAGTTTTGTGAAGAACTCCATCACTGCCATAGAAACGAGAGGTGAGTTCAAAAATATTTATAATCATTACTTTAGGACAAGGGTGTCAAATTCCTAAAGGGCTTGTGTCCTGCACTCTTTTCATGTTCAAGTCCTGCTTGTGAGTTAATTATGAGATTCAGGTATTAACAGACACATCTAAAAGTTGCAGCAAGTTGGCTTTCGATTACTGGAGTTTGACACCAGTGGATAAATGTATCCATGGAAATCTGCATTAGATATCAAGGGCAAAAGTACCATTATCCAGCAAATGATTTATCAGAAAACAATTCAACTAACAGCTTAATAAATGCATTTAGATAAATATTATAAATGTTTATGTAAATGTTAGTAATTAATTAGTCCCAACGTTCCAGAATTAGATAATCTGAAAAGTCAAATAGACCCCAACATGTGATTGGTCACCTTGTCTTCAACATTTTAATCCCACCAATTTACTTTGATGGACCATTACATTAATCAAACATGTCCTGCATTAAAGTTTCCATTACTTATTTCCACATTTTATTGATTAATGGGTTTTTCTTAAATAATTGTAAGTCAATGGGGTTTTTCTATGTGTTTGTTGTATGTATTTAAATAATCTTATGTACCATACTTATTTCCTGAATAAAAATACTTTTGTGATTCATTATTAGTTGTCTGTGTAGTGTCTCTCTTTGATAATTAGTTGTCTATGTAGTGTGTCTGTTTGTACACAAGAGGGCAGACTTTCTCCAACTATTAGAGAACATGAAGTGAGCAGGTGCTGCAGGCAGCTTGCTTTGTGGATGTACAAATTATGTAATTCATCTGTTTGAAAGTTTTTCTGATTCACGTTTTGTTTCAGTGAGCTTGTTTAAATCTTCTAATAGTATCATCAAGGTAATGACAAAAGATTTGTTTTTAAGCATGTTTCTGCATCTTTTTATTGTTTTTATTCCTGTTACTCAATAGGTATTAATGACCAAGGTCTGTACAGAGTTGGGGGTGTAAGCTCCAAGGTCCAGAAACTACTCTCATTAATGATTGGTGAGTAACATCAAGCATTTTTCATCACTGTAGTTAACAGAGCCTTTTAAAAGGCTTTTAATGACATATTTTCATGGAGTTAACCTGACAATATAATTGATCTGTCTATTTGAGGTGATTGCAAAAAAGATAGCAACTTAGCTTATTTGTACCACTTCTCTAAAATGCAACAAGTGTCAGAGTGATTCTTTGCCTTGCTAAGACTTGTTACCACCCCCCCAATCACCTTTCCAAACACCCAGACATGGTCAGTCCAATTGGTATTCTTGAGCTTTTTTTGGGTTTTGCTTCATCAACACACCACTAAGCCAGCCTCTCCTGTTCTCGTTGCAGGCTCATTCTGTCAGTTGCCTTTCTCAATCACCCTTATGCCTCTCGCTTGTCTGTATTCCCTTTCAACCAACTCCTTACCTTGTCCTCTGTCCTTTCTATTGCTCTCTGTCGGCTCTGTGGTTTCCTGCTGTCTCCAGCAGACACCAGCTCACTTTCAGCTCTGTGTTCAGAATGACAACGAACTCAGGCAGCCGCCAGACTGTCTCAGCTTCCTCTCTCAAACCTTCTAGTCTGCCAACCTGCCGATTCATGCTGTAGACACCATTAACACTTTGCTGCAAAACTTTGAGAAGTTTTACAGCCTGATTATGGAGGAAGTTTTGAGTCTTAGTCTTGGCGTTCCACTGCAGCACAGATTATTGTGAGGGAAAGAAAAATACATGGTGTTTGGCCGTCTTCTCAAGAGATGCTTAAATAAACTTTGTATACATGAAGCAACTCCCATTGAGTGGGTGAAACAAGCTTTAGACCCTGAAGAAAGACTTGAGATTCTTTCACCATATTTCATTTCATCTCTTAGTCATAGATATGGCCATAGTCCAGTCAGCAAGGACATGCTGATTTATGAAGAAAATCTTCTCCCATCCTATTACAGTGCAAACAAAGAAAGCAGCCGCTATTGAATGACGGGCCGTAATATAGCAGGAAGAAAACTGTTAAAAGTGTGCTTGAATCCGAGTCTCTGGTTTAGACAAACTGGTAAACAGTAATATTTTAAAGCATATTTCTGTAAAAGCAGCCGAAATACAGGTTTTCTACAATGAACTGAACAATACAATGGAAAATTTGATTCTTAAATTACAAAAAAGATGGGGTGTACAGATACATCCAGCTAAAGAAACGATAAATGATACATAGAATAAGATACATAGTAGTAGTGTTGTTAGAAAAAGGTGTAGGTTTTATTATAATAATAGAATAAGCTCATTGGACATTTTATGAGGTACATCTTGTCTTCAAAATTTCTCTAATTCATTACAGCAAAGACTCAAGATGTTGGAAATATCTGAAAAATTACTCTGCAATTAAAGTAGTAAAGCAATCACAATGCTACACTGGAAACATAAAAGTCCTTTATTTTTTTTAAAAGGAATGTACTGAAATTCTGGGACCTTGTAAAATCTAAACCTGTACAATTTATGTTCAAAGATATAAAAAAAAAAAAAAAAAACATGAGTTTCCACACAATGTTAAAAAATGTTTTGTGACAGAGAGAGGGGTTATAATTTAAGAGAAGGAAATTTTTAAACCAATGTATAAGACCAACCAAATAGTACAGTAGATTGGTAAATATGTTGTATAGGATGAGTGTCTTGATAGGATATTGTTGTTTTAGTTAATGTTTGAAATAGTTGAGCATTGAATGACATGAATGTGGTTTAATTTAATGTGGGAATATTTTAAGATGTAGGAGAGCAGCAGAAATTCATAACATGTTTTATCTTCTACCTGCTCCTTTTGAAAAAAAGAAAATTTAAAATAGGCAGACCTATTTGTTTTAATTGTTTCTGTTCTTATTTCTTATTTTTGGTAATAAATGCATAAAATCCTACTCACTGTGGTTGTAAAGGAACATGGTTAGCAACAAGACACAGGTATGCTGTAGCATTCAAACAAAGCTCCATTAATACAAAAACAGCCAGAGATTTGCCAGATAATCTTTTTACCGTTACTCCACCATTAAACCTAGAGTGCTGCAGTTGCTGCAGATATACTGGCTGTACATTTGAGATGGGACTTTCTCAATCCAGCACAACCAAAGATGCTCTTTTGGGAATTTGATCACTATGGAGATCACTGGATTGCAGTGATCTCATTTTAATGTTTAATAAACCAGTTTGAGATAATTTGAGCTTTGTGAATTTGACTTTCTTCTAGTGAAATAGAAGATTGATACACCATAGAGTAGAGTGTGGTGTCGAAGCCATGTTGAGTTATTAAGGCTTTGACATGAAAATTTGTCCCACACCATTACACCACCAGCACCCTGAACTGCTGATGCAAGGCGGGAGGGATCCATACGTTCATGTTGTTTATGCCAAAGTCTTACCCTACCATCTGAATGTTGCAGCTGAAATCAAGACTCAACAGACCAAGCAACGTCTTCCCAATGTGTTATTGTCCGATTTTGATTAGCCTGTGGGAATTGTGGCCTTCGTTTCCTGTTTGTAGAAGAGCTGGTGTGGTCTTTTGCTACCTTAGTTCAAACAAGAGATTATTTGAGCTGCTGTATCCTTTCTATCACTTCAGACCAGTCCGCCCATTCTCCTCAGGCTCGTGACATCAACAAGCCATTTTAGTTCACATAACTGCTGCTTACAGGATGGGTTCTCTTGGCTGTGTGAAAACCCAAGTACCGTAGATCAGCATTCCTGTGCCTGTATGACACCATAACCCCACGCAATGTTCAAAGTCACTACAGTTTCATTTCTTTCCCAATCTGAAGTCTGTTTTGAATGTCAGCAACTCATCTTTACCAGTTCTACATATCTAAATACATTGTGTTGCTGCTGTTAGATTTGCTACCCAGTTCCGGTTTAATCAGTCCAAGTGTGATGCATTGGATGCTGAACTATTAAAATAGTCAGTTACAACTGTTTTTAGAATTATTCAAAGTTTTCAGCTTTATGTAAGTGGTTGTGGTCCAAATATTGGGCGTCCTTTCTATCTAAAGTTGGACCATTTATTTGAAAAATTTTATTCAAAAATGTAATTTTTGTTCATTACATATCTTCTTGTTGTGTAAAGGAGCTTCATCTCTACAGTATTTGTTCCCTTTAATTGTTCTCATTATGCTGAAGTCATCACATTTTACTTGTTACTTAATGTGAAATAATAACCAAGATGGTTTGCTTCTGTACTGTACCTGGCATTGCTGCTCCATCTGTTGCTTTTTTTGTTTGAATATCTGGCCTGACTGTAACAGGCAGGTCTATTAGTGCCAGAAGAGTCTGTGCAGACCCCATCAATCCTCAACACAGAGACACACTCGGCTTCAAATATTTATTTCCAGAAGTTGACATTAGACAGGTCATTTTTGTAGAGAGTGCAGCCCGAGAATCCCACAAGCCTGCCTGCCTGCCTGCAGTGCACAGATGAAATAAGGAGGAAAAAACACACTACTATCAGGCCAACTGCCACCTGTCAGTGTGACTCAGGCCTCTATGCATGTTTTCTACTCAAAACACTTCACTGACTCATTGCATTTCCACATCTCTTTGTGAGAGCTTTCCTTACGTATGACTACAGCTCAGTGAAACTTCAGCACCACACACCTCTTAAGTCCCTGTGGAGTCAGCGAAGTAGTAAGGGATTAATTAAACTTATAATGAGTATAGAACTAGCCACTCTCTACAAAACTGCAACTTCTTTCTGCGTCCACTGGGAATACAGCTGGTCCCCAGAGCTACCAACAGTGCTTTTATCCTCAGATGACTAACAACATGTTCATATTTATTTTACATATTTAGAGGTTCTGGGCTGGCCACAAAATAGGCCACAGTAACTCACATTGCAGAATACATTTTTCTACTTTTCAGATAAATAAAAGCAAAGATTTGCTTAATGTTTTGTTTAGATGAGAAGAGTAACGAAGTGGACCTATCAGCCAGTGAAGACTGGGATGTCAAGACGATAACAAGTGCACTAAAGCTCTATCTGAGGTAAGATTTGGTCATATGATATACAAATACAGGCTCATATATGCCTAAACAACCCAATTTATGTTTTTTAACATATTCTGAATTTGAAAGTATACCAGGTGATGTTTTGCTTGGTGGTAAGTGGGATTTCTCATTCCTGTTACCTTTTAGGTTTTACAGGGATTAGCCTGAGTTAAGAGTCTTGTCCTCATTATGTCTCTCTATGCTACTGTGATGTTTGCACTCATCTAAAGCCTTAATTATAACCTTATTCCTTACATCACATCGCTCTACTTGAATTTCTTCCTCAGCCTAAAAGTTAATCAGTTTTACTTTTGCCTGCAATTTTCCCATCCTTCAGAAACTGTGAAGCTGGAACAATTATCCCCCATTACTAGCATAAATCAACTCGTTTAAAATCTCCTTTCCCCTCCTTTTTATCTTGCCACAGAAATTAAATAAAACATTTTAAGCAAGTCCAAATGTAAAGAAATAAAGTCCATTTTGTGAGAATTTCTTGAAATTTCATAAAAGGCATAAAATGTACAGTATTCTGAAATGGAACCTGTTTGTTTTTTGCCTTAGAGTCATCATATATGACTACTAGAACAAATTTAAAATTTTAAGAGACAGCGATTAGCTCAGTAGAGGTCAGAAAAGTG
The DNA here is from genome assembly GCA_903066815.1 of Brachyrhaphis roseni. Taxonomy (NCBI): domain Eukaryota; kingdom Metazoa; phylum Chordata; class Actinopteri; order Cyprinodontiformes; family Poeciliidae; genus Brachyrhaphis; species Brachyrhaphis roseni. The sequence continues at coordinate 72,341 of CAEFZY010011227.1, forward strand.
GCTCAGTGTGAGCACATTTTCAACCATTTTAAAGATCACATCTGGTTTACAGGCAAAGAGTTGTTTTTACTGCACATGTAAGTTGTTTAAGCTTTACTTGGACTTCAAGGTGAACTGAACAAGACCTATTAAATTCTTTCAAGTGAAATTTAGTTGACACTTTATGTACTCTATCACAAGAAAGGGAAGACCTTTGTAACTTGCCACTTCTTTCTTTAAGGTAGCATTTACAGTAGCGTCTGCCAAAGCAAGATGAGGTTTAGATAGCAGCGCATGAAAGCGTCATGTTTTAAAAAGCTCCATAAATGCTGTAAATAAAAAAATATACCACTCTGTTTTTATTTTTTTACTCATGCTTACCCCTGCATTGTGATTTTAAAGGTATTTTAAAAGCATTATCAGTTTACAATCTTGTAATTTTACCGGTATTGTTTATAGTCGTCTAAGAATACAAGAAAATCCAGTTCCTGACATTATCAATCTATTTTTTAACATTTCATTAGGTAAGTTATTGTCACATTATCCATTCCACAAATTACACACTTTGTCTAGGTTTATACTCAGCATAAATGGTTTACAATTCACAAAGACTCGAAATGTACTTTGGCCTCAACAATCTAAGGCAGTTTTATTTGTTCTTGAAGGATGTAAGTGAAGCAAATCAAAGAGGCCTTGTTGGTCAAGGAAAATTAAAAATAACAAATGAGTTTTGCCGATGATTCCAACCCAAGTATTCTTTCCTACAGTCATATGTTACCATTTTATTAAGTTACATTTTCTTTTAAGTTAATTTTTAATTGCATTGTATTATCAAATAGTCATTGTTTAGGGCTGTTCTTACCCACCAATAGTTAACAATTAGTTAACAAACAGTTGCTGGCTTATACAAAGTCATGGTAATATTATTTTATAAATAATACTAAAGCTGGCTAATTAATCTGAAAGTTTAATTAACTTTTATGCTCAAATCAAAAGTACTACTACTAATAATAATATTAATATTCATAATAATAATGGAAATTCCATCATTCTCCCTTATGCAGCAGCACAATGATGCTGCTGTTTTCCACTGGTGTATTTGCAGAGTATGACTAAGTCTTGTTGATATTGAGAATATGCTAAGAATTCAAACAAATTCCAAAGTGTTTTTAAAAAACATATTTTTTTACAGCTGTATTGTTGCACCTGATGGAGTAAAGCAGATCTGATGCCTCAGTTTTCTCTTTAGCTAAATATTTTTGGCTGTGATCCAGCTGCACTGTGAATGTACCTTCAGATGAACTTGGTTATATCAACCCGTGTACCTTGTAATTCCATCCCGTGGCCTAGTCACATTAATCACTGCTGTGTGCAGCCACTATAAAACAATGTGCCGACTATTTCTGTTCCCACTGCTCATTTCTTCTTTCCTTCTCCACCCCTCCCATCTCTCCTTATCCTCTCACTGTCTTGTTGAAGGAGCCTACCTGAGCCGTTGATGACCTATGGACTTTATAAGGAGTTCATCAGCCCAGCAAGTAAGTTTCAGCATGCCAATTGTTTCACCCGGATGAAAACTGTTTTCATAGTTTTCATCTATGAAAACATAGTTTTCTCAATGCTGTTCTTATGCATTGAGAGATAATGCATAAGAACAGCAGATTATGCATTATCCCTCAAAGTGACAACAAGGTCAGGATAGATAATTTTACATATTTAATATGAAATATACAAGGGATCGTTGGGTGACATAAACCTGTTGTTTTGGTAGCCAAATCCAGAATTGCAGAGGAATTGTGTAGCGTAGTCCAGTCATCCAAGGCTGGCATATCTGATTACAGAGGCTAGAAGTTGACTCAGTACAACAGAGATGTGAAACTGATCTCAGAAATGAGTTAGTTATATAACCATGCTCCTCACAAACTCATGAGACTGACTTTGGTGTCCCCCAAGGCTCCATTTTTGGCCCCCCATACTTTTTAATTTGCACATGCTGCCACTTGTTCATCAGGAGGCATTTAATGAACTTCCACTGCTACACACAAACATCTTTGTATTTCCTAATGATCCCTGGGCAATAAATAGTTTTTTTTATTTTGTCTTGGATATAAACACCTTGATGGTAGAAAACTGTCTGCAGTTCACCCAGAACAAAGCTCAAGTTTAAATCATTGGACATGAGGCTGAGAGAAATTAAAAATCCCTTTAGAAACTGTGGGTCCTTTTCACCCCTGCACTTAATTTGATTCCACATATCAAATGTATAATCAACACAACATGTTATTAGTTTTTAATTTTGCAAGGTTGTTGTTTTTTAATTTCAAACAGCACTTTGATTTATGTTTAGTATGAAGGGTGGTTTAAAACGAAAAGTTAATAGATTTGATCCACATATTGGTTCAGTGATTCATAGGAAAGCTACATGTTCATGTATTTGTTTACTTATACAATAAACATTTGAGTTTGAAAAAGAAATGCAGTCACTACTGCTTTCTGAACAGCTGAATATTTAATTCCCCTCATTATCTGTAAACTGATTCCAAATTCTTAAACCATTATTTAGGTTATAATTGGGAATCGAATGTGTTTCTAATGCATTCATGTATCGAAATAAAAGCTATTATCAGCTTTACTGATTTTTAATTTAACACTATTACCGTATTTTCCGGACTATAAGTCGCAGTTTTTTTTCATAGTTTGGCCGGGGGTGCGACTTATACTCCGGAGCGACTTATGTGTGGAAATTTACACATCATTATACAGTATCATATCACATGTTATTTTCACACTAAACCGCAAGAGGGCGCTCTAGGCCTGTGTTATTCTACCTTCGGAGAGGTAGAAGAAGTTA
>CAEFZY010011234.1:0-22737 GCA_903066815.1 Brachyrhaphis roseni
GTTTTTTTTAACCAGCCCTGTTAGTGCTGTGCTACCATGTTGCTGCTGTGTTACTGCCGCGTCTCAGTGACTTTTACTGGTATGGTTTTTTAACCAGCCCTGTTAGTGCTGTGCTACTACCGTGTTGCTGCTGTGTTACTGCCGCGTCACAGGCACTGTTTGGAAAGAAAAGCTAAGGTATATTACTAAAACTTTGAAAACTCTTTCTGTGTACCGTCTGTATGTAGGCACATGCGGCTTATAGACAGGTGCGGCTTATGCATGTACAAAATGGTTTTTCGTTACAAAATGTGCTGGGTGCGGCTTATAATCAGGTGCGCTCTATAGTCCGGAAAATACGGTATACAACCACAATACTAAAATCCAGCTAATTCCCAACTCCAAATTTCAACTTCAGACACAGATAAAGATGTACTCAGTAGATATTTGTTTTAAAACTAATTCAACTCAATGAATTTTCAGATTTTGAACCAAAATGAGAGTTCTGTGTTTCTGCTCTTTGCTTCTTCATGTCCTATGAGAATATTATCAATAATTTTACACTTTGCATTTCAGAGACTGAATCTTTCATTCATCTTTCCTTTTTATGGTCACCCACTGAAAGAAATCACAGTTGCTACTGGAGGTGAGTCAAGTCATTATTGACATTTTTGTCCCTTAAATGTTGCATCTCAAATTATGTTTCATTACTAAAGTCGCTTAACATGTTGCAGTTGAGCAACATTTGCAGAAGTATTTATATTTGGTGATGAGCTCCAAGACCTTGAAGTTGAAGGGCTACCATCGCCCTAATTTTTTTACTTCCTTAACAGATTCTCTGTCAAGTTTAGGTCAAGACTCTGGCTTGGCTTCTCCAAAATGTTAATATCCACAGAACAAACACGGCTGTACATTTAAAAGACTATATTGAACCCAAATACATTTTGGCTTGATTGTAGATTATTGTGAATTTCTCCCAGTGGCTCAAGTCTAACTTCTTCTTCCAGGTTTCATTTACACTGGAGCTGTAATCCATCAGATGCTCACAGCCACTCAGTACATTGCTCCCTTGATGGCCAACTTTGACCCCAGCTTGTCCAAAAACTCCACTGTGTTATATTATGACAATGGTAGGTGGGATTTAGACATTCACCATAATGTTGTTAGTGGATTATTGAACTTAATGTTCTCATTGGCCTCACCCTGTGTTTATGTCCACCCTTCAGGAACTGCGCTGGTCGTTCAGTGGAACCGAGTCCACCTCCAGGGCATCAGTCTAGGAACTTTCACCTTCCAGGCCACTTTGCACAGTGATGGACGGATTGTTTTTGCCTACAAAGAGGTGATGTGTTCATCTATTTTGTTCTTACTTTCTTTTTACTTTGAGGAACGTATATTTATGGAAGTCTTGTGCATTTAGATTCCTGTCGCCGTCAACGACATCAGTTCTGAGAACCATCCTGTCAAAGTGGGCTTGTCGGATGCGTTCGTGGTGCTTCATAACATTGAACAGATTCATAGTAAGACTGTGATTTGTTTCTCTAAAGGGAACTCAAACCAGTGCAACTTACAAATATATGCTTGATCATATTTACATATGAAACTGCAAAAAGAAATGGCTTTTAATACTTAACATAACTTTTATATAGGAGACAAAAACTATTGAATAATTTAGCCTTCAAATTTATCATTTTGTCGTCCTTTTATGCACTACTTTGTGAACTAACTCCCTTTAATTGTTTTATTTAAGACATTATTACTATAGTTATTTTTTTTTAACACACCTTAGATGTTCGTCGGAGAACCATCTATGAGTATCATAGAATAAACATTCCAAAGTCGAATATCTCCAACTCCACCGCAGTGGAACTGATCCCTCTCCCAAGTAAGTAACATTCATGTGGTATTTCCTGGTTTAAAGCTTTTCTTCCGTTTTATTCGTCTCTGTTGTATCTTTATTCTCAGCATGTCTGCAGTTCTCCAGCTGCGGCCCATGTGTCACCTCTCAGATTGGGTTTGACTGCAGCTGGTGCAGTCGACTACAGAGGTAACCTGGGAGAAAAAAACTCAAAGAGAACTGAGAATTGAAAATATGGATCCTTCAGATATATTTTAATGTAATTTTTAAAATATATGTTTCAACTAGTAGACATACTTGGAGACATATTTAGCTTAAGGAATTCACAACATGAATGATATTTTGTTTTGAAGAATCACCTGTACATAGGAAGAGTAAAAAAAAAGATTGACTGGACTTCCAACATTTTTTTGGTCTTGTGACCCACTCTACCTTCTAATTCAGTCTCCAAAAGTATAAACAGATAATTACTAATCTCATACAAAATGCATTGCTGTGAATGACTTTTTGTGTTTCCAGCCACATAACTGAGCCACTGCTTCCTTCCTCAGATGTTCCAGTGGCTTTGACAGAAATCGTCAGGAATGGGTTGATCTCGGCTGCCTAGAGGAGGTTCTTCACATTTTTGCCTTTTAGTTAGTAACATAAAATTGATCCCAGTCGGACCTTAGCATTATTTATTTCCCAGTTTAATTGCAGTGGCTCTGTGTTGTTAAAGAGGCCGGATCCACGATGTCTCCCGATGACAAACGTCAAAAATGGAACATCACGCCGCGTGTCGTTTCCTTTTACATCCACTTCAAAGCAGCAGAGGATCTTAAGCATGACTCCCACTCCCGCGAGGAAAACATCCACCACCAATAAGCTTTTATCACACAGCAGATCTGGCAGCAAAGACAAATCAAGTGAACAGCCACCAGCCAGCACATCTGCAAATGGTTAAGTTCAAATATATCTTGAAAATGCATCAAAATCTCTGAAAATACTGAACAGTTTAAATCATTTTGCAGTTTTCATCTAAATGGAATTTTCTGCACCTTTATCATCAGCGATAACACACTGGACTCTGAACATGGCTTTGGTTTAGTTAAAAATTTTTAAAGAGAGCACAGAATATTCCTGCTGATTTGGTGTTGCTGCAGCTATATTCTTTACGTATATCAGACGTCTTATTGAAAGCCCTGCACAGAACTTTTTTCATCTTCCCACATTTGCATAATGTGGTACGGTTTTAGATGTACCTGACAGGATGTTTTCATGTGATAACATTAAAAAAATAGATATACATTTAATTCATAAGCAATTTGAATGTCTCTTCTACAGATGCAAATACTGACAGGATGGAGGAGAGCGAGAAAGCGATGCCAGTAGGCCTCCTGGCAGGAGTCGTCATAATGATGATAGTACTGTCAGCAGCTGTTCTCACATCCATCTACATGTACAGTCACCCCACCTCCAGCGCCAGTGTTTTCTTCATGGAGGTCAGTGTGGCTCCTCAAAAATGTTTTTGTCATTAAGCACCAAAATCCTCAAAAAGTAAAATTACAAAATTTATTTCGACAGCAATGTCTTTTACTTCTTGTAAGGTCAAGAATATTCCAGTTTAGTTCTCAAGCATCAAACCACAACATTACTTTATTAATATTTTTTTTGTTCAACACCTGGTTGAACAAAAGTGTTTTCCCCTAATGCTATCAAAAAATGCTTTTTAAAAATAATGAATCAAATCACTTTCAACTCAATCAGCTTTTTTAACAGTCTACTGTCATTTTAAATTCTGCACAGAGACGTCCAACCCACTGGCCAATCCTGAAGTTCAGACGGGGCTCCGGTCGGCCATCCTATGCTGAAGTGGAAACTCCCGGTCACGACAGAGAAGGTTCTGTCATCATCGACCTCAAACAATCTTTTGTCATTTCAGACAGAAGAGAGAGCGAGCAGAAAGAAGGGTTTATAGTTCCCGATCAAAGAGAATGCTTTCTTGCCTCAGAAAGCTCCTGACCAAAGCTGTAAGTTTTTTTGGGCTTCAGGGCAGAGAACATCTGTTTTGTCTTACAGAGTTCATTTTAGGAACAAAGAGCAGAAACAAAACACGAAACCTCAGTGAGTATATTTCAACAGTGCATTGGCTTGGTGAGACAAACAGTCTTATGTAAAAGGAAGAAACTCTTGGTTTTATCCTTCTATCACTTTCAGTCCAGAGAGCAGGAGCTAAAAGCTTTTCCCTCAAAGATGCCCTTTATTTTCCTTTTACACCTACTTCACAGAGAGGAATGTCATGTTTGAGTGTCACTTCCTGATCTCAAAAACACTGGTAACATTCCTTCCCATGACACCCACCCACCTCTGACGGGCAATGTTCCTTTCAGCCCTGTTTACGTCAGAGTACAGCATTCCAAGATGGCAGCAGGTGTGTGCAGCTTTTCAATTTTATTATTATTTTGAGCTTAAAAGACAGAAAACATTTACTGATTATGATGCTGTACAAAATTTACACTATAACATGCACAACAGGGGAATAATACTTAAAGATTACACACAATTATTTTAATTTCAAATGTAAGAGTTTTACAGGTTGTATAACATGCTACACTTGCTTTTATGTTTGTGTAATTTATAATTGTTCACATACTGTTTATTTCTTATTAGTTTTGTTTAGTAGCTGCTTATACGGTTAGCCTTTATTGATTTCACATTATATAAATGAAGTATCATAAAAGGATATCTGTGAGCAACAGATTTAAAATATAGTTTTTATGATGCTGAAACAAAGATATTTTACAGATCCGTGTGATTATTTTCTTCATTGTCTTTGTGCTCTTACTTTTATCAGATTGCTTGGTGTCTATAGATTTCTCAAAATATTTGATCGGTGACCTGAAAATGCAATTATTTTATCTGCTGTGTACATATGAAATATAAACATCTATAATTTACTCTATTGTTGTGGGTAAAACAATATGCAGAGTGATCATGGAATGGGCATACATTTTTGCCCAAAATGTTTAACTGTCCCTCTGTCTTAATAGATGGAGTCATTTAGACTCTGTACACAGTCTGGCGGGGTTACACTGACCCCGTGTGCGCTTTTACAAAGCTTTTTTTGTGTGGTTTTGGAAATTGACGGTCTGATGGTACAGCTTCCCTACTTCCCCACTGTCCAATCATGCTAAGACCACAGGAGGGCTGATAGTTAAATCTTAGGTAAATCTTAACTCTTATGATTTAAACACAAAGACTTAAAAGAAAAATGTGATTTCTTTCATTTTAAACCATTTTCCAGCCAGGTTTTGTTCAAAAATAGTGTTTTCTTACAAAAACAATATGGTGGAACTCACTTTCTGCACTCAAAATGTCTAAGATTGTTGTGACAGGAAATATTTCATCACAGCAGAATTATTATTTTTTTGTAAACATGGGAAAAACACACATCAGTGTGCAGCAACAGGTAAGGGAGGGGCAGCACTGCATTACTCTGTGCTCCAAGTAGCTGAAGACAAACCTGTGTCACTCCAACACTTTTTCTGCCGTCTAATTAATAGCTGACAAAGCAATCTGTCTTCTGATTGGCCAATTTCATTAGTCACTATTTAATCAGCTTAATCAGCTTGTGCACACACTGCTCCAAACAAAATCATCAATACATTGTTTTACATCTGTGTAAATCTTAAATTCTCAGACAATTTAATATACAAAGCTTGATGTAAACACAGAATATGTGTCCATAATAGTGATCCACATTGCTTGAGGTGTGCGTAGTTTAAGGCAGCTGGTGTTTGAATGTACTGTATCATTTCAGACTGGTCTGTTGGATGATGGGGTGAAGGCACTGCTGTCAAAGAAGTCATGCAGAGACTGGATGCTTTAGGCTTCCTTGTCTTCTAAAATGAGGAAGAGACAAAACAATCTGAATTCAGAGGAACGATGAGACACTAGTTAGTCTCTAATTTCAGTCGAACAGGAAAATCTTGGGCTTCATATATAAATGACGCACAAGTACCAAAAGCACTGTAGCACTGTTTTTTTCCTGCAAATAAAATGAAGTGATTAAATTACATTCTATATTGTGTGCAGATATTTTTAGTGACCCAAATCTAGAACCGAAACAATATTTAAAACTATTTTTTATTATTTTCCTTGCATAACAGTCAAATTAAATCGATGACTAACAAAAACTAGAATTATTTTAACACTTGCGAAACTTAAATTTTTTTTTGAAAATTGCAACTGTGAGCCAAGTTTTTAATTAGGTCAAAGGGTTTGTGCTTGGTTCTCTCTAAACAACATTATTCCAAAGAATACAGTTGTTGGCGTAATTTCTGCACACCAACAATGCTCTGAAGCTTAAAATATTGAGTATGGATACAGACATTATGTCACATTATTGTAGTAAAAATTGGAATTTTTCCTGTAATCCATAAAGTTTGAGTGATATTTCTCACTCATGAGTCACATACACCACCTAGTTATTCATTTTTGTTAAGACTACCCACATCATCAGTGAACTGAAATAATGCAAATTACAATGTGATGAATTCACTAAGATTGAACGCAAATACAAAGTTACCTCTCACTGGTGGTGCAGGTAGTCTTCTTCTCAGATGTCTTGAAGAGTCCAGAGTAACAGACTGCAACAACATAGATGAGCATAAAACTGCTTTAGCGCCCCGCTCTGGTATTTGCATTGTTCTGTGTTCTGACAACAAGAACCTTTTCTGTGGCCGCCCTGGTCTTCGTGAAGCGACTCTGGGTGTCCACATTGAGGCCGGCACTCTTCAGAGCAGCAATTCTCGCAGAAATGTCGGATATCTAAATCATAAACAAGAAAAATGACTGCTGATGCAGGTGCGTTGAGCCACTTTAAAATGTATAGTTACATAAATGTCTCATAATCTACGTGGTTGTAGGATACATGCCAAGCATTCCTTTGTTTATTTTTGTGAAGCTCACCTGCAGCTCGGACTGCTGAACCTTGGCGGCGGCTGCTGCCACCTGCTCCTCCAGGAAAGACAGCTCCAGATCGGATGTGGAGCTGCAGATTTCCCTGGCGCACTCCTCCAGGTCGCTCAGCTCTGCCTCCAGGCTGTACACAGAACCAGCTGCCACATAAACCTGCACCAAAACCAAGCCACAGAAACCCCAGCTTATGATTTTTATATTTTCAAAATTACTCAGACACCTTATAACTTTACTGTTTCATTGTTTCAAAAATTTGTACATTTTTATTTTTGAATTCTATGAAAACCTCACTGTACATGCTCACAGTAGGTTTTATATTTTGAATAATGTAATTATTTTTAGATGTATCACTTTTCTTTCAAGTGAGTGTAATTATTATTAGATTTTAATTTACCAAAATGTTCTAAGGTTTGACTTCATAGTTTGCACTTGGTTAGTAATTAAGAAAGATAAACCAGGTAAATCCTTTTATTTTCTCCTAAATTTTTTTATTTCAGTGGATAATATCTGACATTTTTGCCCAATTTATATATGTCATTTTCATTGTTGGCCTTAAATAAATAGATATTTAAGCTCCCGATTCACCACAGTAATTCATTTTAGCTAAAACTTGTGAGTTGAATCATTATTTGTGACTACCAGGTTACGCTGCGGACTGCTGTAGAAGTGGGACGTATAAAAATATATGTGGTAAAACTATGAGCTGGACTTTACATTTTCCTCTAGTTTCCAGAACTGTTGGTCCAGCTTCTTGGGGTCTGTGTTTGGGGGCAGTGAGATTGTAGAGACTCGGGTTTTGTCTTGTCCCTCCACTCCCTGGAGCAGCTCCTCGGTCGCATTCAGCACCTTCAGCACCTCAGTGGTGATGCTGCGTAAAGATGCTGCAGAGTATCGCTACGGAGAAAAAACCAAGACAAGTTATTTTAACTCATAAATGTAAGAGAAACGGTCTAAATTTTACAACTGAAGAAAACACTGAACAGATTATTCTTTTCATTTTCTCCATGGTTGCACCAAATAATCAATGGTTAAAACTAAAGCCAAAGAAACCACTGAGATGTTGAATGCTACCTAAATCAAAGTAGTGTTTTATTAAACATCATAGTACATATCAATACTTTTTCAACATTCATAGTGAATTCACACAGAAATCCCTATCTTAGTAAAGATTACTGCTAATTTCTGAATTAAAAGGCTATAGCCAGAATAAAATATTAACTCAGTCATAAATTTTTATTATTTCTCTCCTGCATGGTGCAATGTCAGTTTTCCTCTTTATAGTACAGTGGTTGCTCACAGCAAGAAAACAAAACATTTTTGCCAGATTACAATTGTCCAAAATTGGCATTGTATCAAAAGTTGTAAGAAATTAAAATGCTAATTCTGATTAGTGCAACTTTACTTCTCTCGACTGCATTCATCATGCTAGTTTTTGGGGAGTCGGAAATTAATCTGTTGTGAGAAAGTGTAAGATATGTGACTGTTTAAATATAATCTTTACTAAATATAAATTAATTCACAATGAGATTGGGCCTCTATTCTTTGCAGTAGATAACACATCGGTAATACTTCACAAGAAGGTCAAATCTATTGACTTGCAACAAAAACACAAACTAAAATTTTGAACCTATTATAATAAACAAAACTTGATTTGTGCAAGACGGTGGCAAGGGGAATAAAAAGCTTCAAGTTACAACAAGCTAAAATGTTTTTATCAAAAGTAAGACATATTTTAGAGGAAAGTGAATATTCTACTTTTATAATACATTCAGATTTTAATATCCTACGGGTTCGGGTTATACTTAAACAACTCTCACCTGCTCCAGCACAGATGACATTAGCTCTATAGTTTTGTAAAGCTCCATGTCACTACCCTACAGTTAAGATAAAGCAAAGGCACAGACATGATAAGACAGAACATAAACAGGGAAGAAGAGGAAGAAGTTAGTTGAATTGAAAAGAAAGTGTAAGCAAATAAAACCTCTGCTGAGCGTCACTCAAATTACTGTAAAATAATTCTGTCTTATTTTAAAGCAGAGGAACAGCAGTAAGAGTAACTCAGTCATCAGTTCAAACTCTAGGGTCGGATGGATCAAATGGTGAGATGCAATTCAGCATGCTGCGATGAAAATTAAAGATATTTTATTAAACATATTAAATAGAAGTTAATAAAATGTTTTCCTCAGCAGAGGAAAATAGAAAAAATCAGACATTCAACTGATTAATTATTTTTTTCCTAAGCCTGCAACTGACAGTAAAACCTTTATATTGCAAAATTTCTGCATCCTAAAATGAATTATTTTATTTGCTAAATCTGCTTTTATAGAGAAGAAAATGTTTGAAACAGCTTTTGTACTCACGTTCTGAATCTCCTCTGGGGAGAGGAACTCCCCTAGATGAGTGCAGGAGCTGCGCTGTTCCATGTTTTCAGTTTTCTGCTCTTCCTTGACTTGTCCGTCTCTGTCTTTCTGCTCACAGTTTGTGTTATTTCTGTGCATCTCTGCTGCTTCCGACTCAGCTGTGTTTCTTCTTCGTCCATCCCGGTTCTCGCTTTTCTCTTCACGTTTTGGACTTGTCAGTTTGGTTTCACTTATTTGGAGTTCTGTGATGGTTGTTGTATCCCCACAGTTTTCTTCATGAATATTTTTATCTCTACCTGTACTGTTTCCTTTCTGTTTTTTATCAGATATCTCCCTGTCGGTTTCCTCACTAATGCATATTGTTATCACTGAATCTGACCTCTCAGGTGTTTCCTCTGTGGCATCCTTCCTCTCGTCACTCTCCGGTTTTCTCTGTTCGGTTTGTCCAGCTTTGTCCATCATTTCTCCCTGCATGTCCTCCAGAGTCATCATCAGCATGCTGCTTATTATTCTGTCAAATTCTGCTTCGTCTTCGTCACTCTTTGAGTCTGTCTCGAATTTTCTCTCACTCTCTTCGCTTCCTTTTAGAAACTCTTGTTCAACCTTTTCATCTGTCCCATTTGAAGGTGGCTCTTTCTCTTCTTCAGCTTTTGCTTCCTGTGGCACCTCTGTCTTAATTTCTGTTTTCAAATTGATCCCTTTCCTTTCAGCTGGCTCTTTAAAGAGTTCCATGTATTTGTCATATAATTGCCTCATTCCCATTGTTCCTTCCTCTGCTTCTCGCTTGTCTTTCTGTACGCCAGTTGCATCATCTTCAGCCTTTCTCTGACACTTTCCTCTCTCACCCCTCTCTTGCTCCCTTTCTTCAGTTTCACCTGTCAAATTAAACATCTCCATGTCTATGTCTCCAATTGATTCCTCTCCCTCCCAAAGCTCCCTCATATCCCTGCTGCCCCCATTTTCCTCCTGCTCCTGTTTTCCTTCATTATCTCCCAGTCTGTCCAGCTCATCCTCGGTAGAGGAAAACTGGGAGGCGCTGACTAAACTGGCCAAATCCCGCAGCTGAGTTCTTTCCGGCTGAACCCTCCACAGCTCCTTCTCATCCGCCCCGTCCTCTCCTCTTCCCGCCTTATCCAGCTCGTCCTCGGTGGATGAGTATTGGCTGGCGTTGACTTCGTTAGCTAATCTGCATAATCTAACAGCCAGATCTTCGTCTTTTCCAACCTCATGCTCCATGTTCTCCATTTCGAGGCCCATTCTGTCCAGCTCGTCCTCAGTGAATGAGAACTGAGATGCTCTGACTTGTTTCTCCAGCTGACAGAGCCTGTAGGTTAATCTTTCTATCTGCACCTGCTCTTTATCCCCTTTATCCATGTCTGCATCCGTGTCCCATTCCCTCTTGCTTTGTCCCACTCCGTCTGACTCATCTTCAGTCGAGGACAAGTACGTAAGTCTGGCTTGGGAAACAAGACTGCATAATCTGTGTTGCAACCCATCATCTTTTTCTTTCTCTTCACCTGTTCTTTCGCCTTCGTCCAAGTTAACATCCGTCTCAGACTGACTTCTCTGTCTCCTTTCTTCCTGCTGTCCATCATTATTTTCATATTTCTCTTCATCTCGTTCTTCTTCTCGGGGGAAAAATTCATGAACTGTGCCTGGGCATGGATGCAGTTTTGAAGTGAAGTCATTGACAGTCTGATTGACAGCATCACTGCTGGGGTCAAAGGGTTCAGGGGTTGTGGCTGCAGAGGTGTGTGGAGTTGCAGCATCAGAGGGTTGTGAATAAAATGGCTCCTTGTTTAAATCCTGAAAATGTGTAAAGTTCAAATGTTAACACAATTTAACAATAGTAGATTTTGTTATGTTACTGCCACAAACTTCTACAGATTTTACTGGAATTTTATATGATAGACCAACACAAAGAAGCAGCAACCAACTAAGTGCTTTAAGCTTTTCCATAACTTTATCTGATCTGCCTGCTGTGTTCCTTGGTTCTCATGATGCTGTTTGTTCACTAATGGTCTCTAACAAACCTTTTATAATTGCATGACATTTAAAGATGATTGACTGTCCTGGACTTTATTTAGGACAATCAAAGTAAAGGAGGATTAACACAAATGCAAGCCATACATTTCCTGTTTTTTTTTTTTTTTTTGGTAAAAGCTCATACTTTTACCGAAAGTTTGTGTTGGTTGATGACATTAAATTCCAATAAATACAAGGAGGTGTGTACCAGGAATGCATGATACTAGAAAGTCCTGATCTTGCCTTTAAGTCTTTTTAAATTTGTCCCTGCAGATTGTGGTTTCAAGATAATCTCAAGATATGCAACTTTTTGTTGTTGTTTTTGATGAGATAAGTTAAACTAAATTATTGAAATAATCTTATGGGATCCTTTTGCAGCATAAGTGATTAGTCGTCTCATTTGTTTATCATTGAGTTTCTTTTCTTTCTTACCGATGGTGGAGAAGACGCTGCTGGCTCTTTTTTACTCCTCTTCTTTTTCCTTGATTTCCTGATTTTTCCCTCCTCTTGCTCATCAGATACCTTGAGCTCATCCTTCTCCCTCTCTGCTCCTTTAAAGTCTACATCGATGATGCTGGTTCTCCGGGATGAAGGTTTCCTGAACTCTGCAGGCATCTTCCGCTTTAGGAGGGCTATCAGAGGCTTGCTGTGCTTCAAGTTTCCCTCAGAGTCTGAAAACCGATCATCTTTGTTCCCCTGGTGGCCTGTTAGAGTCATGATGTTGTCACCAAAATCATCCTGGTTCATTATCTTCTTGTGGATATCCTGCAGAGCAGCACCCCAGCTGCTGTCTGGCTCTGATTTGCTTTCACTATCAGAGCCCAGGCCTTCATAGGCAGAGACCACTCCGGACTCCCTCTCCAAGGCACTGTAGACCAGACTCTTCCTCTTAGTGAGGAGGCCAGGTCGGGACAGCTGGGTGGTCTGCAGGGCGATCCAGTTCCCATCTGGGCTCTTTAGCACTGAAGACATACATTTGCATTCAGACAAGCAAGAAACATGCAAGACAAACAGAGACACATCCACCAAGCATTATTCATGTCAAGATGCAATACTAATTCAGACTCAAATTAAGAAGAAGATGTAAGTATGTAAATACTCTTCTGTCAGGAAATCTTTGCAACTTTTTAGGTACAACTAATGTTTTAGTTTTTACAAAGAAAAAAATATAATTAAAGTTAACAGTTCATGACTCCTACAGAGTACAAAGTTTGAGGATGGATGGATGGATGGATGGATGGATGGAACGAACTTTTAAACAATATACAGAATAAAGTCTGAAAACATAAAATCTGTTTTCCTTTTCATTAGTTTTAGACCTGATAAGTATTTACACTAAACATTACATTATTATTTTAATCTTTTAAAAGTTTGATATCCTCAGTAGAGTCAAAAAAAGAACTGTTGCCACATTTCAACGCTGTTTGCTTGTATAAGTCGCCTCTTACCAGAGCTGTCAAGTCGATCCACACTCTTCCACGCTGTCATGGCCGACGCACCGCCGTCTTTCTTTAAGGCCTTGGGGACGTCTGGTTTCAGAGCTGGTTGGTTGTTATCCAACAGCGTGAAGGCTGAATGTGATCTCTGAGAGGAGACAGACGACACAGAAAAACACAGTTCTGTTTGTCTTTCTCTTTTGTTGTAAGTCGTTAATTTAGAGGAGCTTATTTCACCAGCAGAGGTCAGTGTGAGTTAACAGACCCGCAAGGGCTAATTGTAGAGAAATAAACATATATTTTTTTTTTCTTTTAGTTAGTAAACCGACACCCAGCCACTTAAAAAAATATGGATAATCAGGAATCCAGATATGTCCATTTTGATATTTGTGACTTAGTTGGTGAAGACACTAAAATCATATTCAATAAATTAGATTATTATTTATTTCAGTAACCCAATTTACTAAGTGAAGCACATTATGTATACATATTATTTACACAAAGATAAATGTTTTGCATCCTTTATTTCTGTTAATTATGACTATTCTTCTCCTTGCAACAAATAAAACTACAACAGTTAAGATCAGAATATTATATTCGACTGAAAGCAAAGCTTAATGACAATTAGTTTTCAAAACCTGTTTAACGGTTAGTATTTTTTAAGGGTCTTTTTAATCTGACTACCATTGTTGGAACAGACACCTAATTTATCAATTTTACAAGTTTGGAGTTGGGTTTAGTTAGAAAATAATAAAAACTTTCTTCTTTTTGCATCTGTTTAGTTGAAAAAAAGAAGTAAAACACAGATCAACCAAGACTTTAGAAGTATCATGAGTTTTCTTCCTCACTTTAACAACAGAGGAACAGTAGCTGCACTTGCCATATTGTGTAGGTACCTATGACTGCTATGTACATCCTTGCACTTCAGGCCCTTAAGATAACTAACAATATATACAGTATCTGGTTTAGAAATAAACTAAAGAATAGTGTTAGATTAATTTCCACAACACAAGTTCTTTACCCAGAGATGTGCTTGTTGTTTCAGGGATCCAGAGGGCTGATCGCAGGCAGAATGACGATGATGAGGGTCAGTGTTTTGTTCAGAAACCCAGCCATGGGCATATTCTGCCCTCATCTCAGCCAAAGCATTTTTCCTGCTAATGATCTTACACACAAAAAAAACAAGATTAGACTTCAGATGGAACAGCAAATGAGTTGTGCATTTTCATCATGTTAATGGGGTAAAAATTAAACCTTTCTGTGCTGCTTTTTATTTAAGATTTTATAAGCTTACTAGACAGAGGATAAATAAACTTGTTAGATGCTATAAACCATCTGATTCAAGCGCCTTTTACTTTTTGCACAATGGTTTGGGCCAGTTCCTCGACGAGCTCTCCTCTGTGCTCCCGTAAATAAAGTGCTTCATTCTGGCTCTCCTGAGAAAACACAGACATCATAAAGAAAGCTTTAGAGCCCAACATTAGCATAAAGTAAGCTGGTTACCTCCCTAAATTTATAAGCTGAACATATTTTCTGTGCTGGACTCAGAAGCTTTGGGATTCCAACACAGATTAGATGAGGGACGCTTAACAAGAGACGCGCTTAAGGATTAAACCTAGAGATAGTCTGAACAATGTAATACAATAAGTATTTATAAGAAGATTAAATGTTGAAATATTTTCAAAACATTCAACAATGACCAGTGTGAGTTATCTAGTCAAAAGGTGTCAGTCTGACACATTCAGCTCCTGTATTCTGTTTTCATCAGTCATTAAAATGAGTTTTAGGTTCAAAAGCTGCACTAAACTTTCTTTGACTGTTCTTATCACATAAAATCCCAATAACACATGTCAAAATGTGCGGTTGAATTCTGACAAAATCTGAAAGCTTTTACAGAGGATGGATACTTTTGAAAGATACTGTCATTTTAGATGCCTTGTTAAGAGTAGTCTTCTAAAATGAAGCAAAAGCAACTCTTTTAGATTTAGACTGCCATTTAGCAGTCTAAATCCTGATTGTTTCAGTTAATCTGATCCAAACCGACTCCAACAGCAAGCAGATGCAATGTCAGATTAAATTATGACACTATGGAAAGACCGCTGATGACAGTAGTGTGGATTACATAGTGATATTTTTGAAAACACAGACATCATAAGAAACTGTCCTAAATATTTAACGTAATATTGATAATAATTTCGTTAAATTTTTAGGACCATTTTTAAGATTCTATCCTAAAACAGATCATATAGGAGAAAATGTGAATAACCTGAGTCAAGGTGTCAAACTCAGCCTTAGAAATGGCTTCGTCTATGGCCTCCTCTGCAACCCGCAGGGCCACACTGAGCGTCTCTGCCACGCTGTGCTCTGAACGCAAACACAGAAGCATGATCCTTCAAACATGAATAAAACAAAAGCTGTCAACAACTTATATCTCTGTTACATATGTGTAAAGCGTATCCAGTGCATGTCAACTTCATATTCACTTCCTCATTCCTGCGGCTGTGAAAACAGAGGCATAGCCATCAGGTAACGACAACTTTTCATTTATGTTTGCAGGCACTCCTCCTGTTAGTGCAGTGAACCAGCAGAGTGGGGCAAAGTGAGGACAAAGCAGAAGAATATACGGAGCAATGCATCTGTTTGTGATGCCACTCAGATTCTAAGACAAAGCATCAGAACCATTTCATTCCTGTGTTATTTCCTTGCTGTAATAAAAAGGAAAGCCTTTCCAAAACTTTAAGCTCTTAAGTAATACCCCCCACAACCACGCCGCACCAAAAGAAACATAACTCTGTTATAATCTGTTAGACTAAACAGCTGATATAACACTTCTTAATTAAATTCTCAATTGTTCAAACTTGTACTCCTTACTGTATAAGGTGAAGTCTACCTTAACTAGTAAAGTCAGTTATTCTGATTGTACTGATTTATTCTTTGAAAAATACAAATTGCTAATAACTATAAAAGCTAATTTTCTGATTTTTCACACCAACTATAAAACATAGAACAACTGAAAGTGGAAAGAAAGCTAATCAAACATCTGTCTGTCATTCTGATTTTTCTGTTGCTATTAAAAGAAATCTTGATAGATGAGACTTTCTCATTGAGTCAGATAGAAACATTTTAATCCATCTTCTTTCTCAATAGAACATGATAAACATGATAGAAATGCCCTTTGTCTTCTCAAACCAACTGCCTGGCTTTAACCGATTATTTTTAAAATCAGCCCCATGTTATCAACAAGCATGAGTCGAGATTTATCAAAGTATTTTGGCACCTTCAGTTTGTCTGTAGAAAGTTGAGTCGCTCCCACAGACACTGCCCTCATTGCAGATGCTCTCGTCGCAGGCGCTGCCGTCTGCAGAAACACACAGATGTTGATAGTCAAGTGTGTGAAAAGACAGACATCATGCGGCCTGCAGGCAGGGATTTAACCTGAAACCACATCACACTAAACCTTTAAGTAAGATTAAGGATTAAAGACATAAAAATGGATAAATCCTGGTTTTCATTCATGTCATTCAGATAGCATGACATGTCACAGGTTATAATAACATGTTTGTACACATGTGTCTGAATGTGTTTATCACTGACTGTGTGATTTGTTCATTGCATTTTCACATTTTGTCACTTAACAACCACACACTTCACTGTATTTTATTGAGGTTTTATGTTATGGACAATTTTAATGTAAGAAGAAGGTCACTATTGAAACACAGTCAGAAGGAGTCCTGTGGAAAACGTTCCCTGGTCAGATGAGATCAAAATTTAACTGATATCCACACAAACTCAAAAGCTAACGCAATACATCACCCAGAAGAAACCAGTTCCAAAATTGTTGGCAAGACATGAAAACTGATGTTCTGGGTTACTGTTCACCCAAAAAAGAAAAGGGCAAACATGTCTGTTTCAACAAATCTGGTAAAAACAAACCTCAAACGAAAAGCCAATCAATTTTCATGTTAAGATAGTAAAAAAATAGCAAAAAAATTAAAAACATGTAATTGTATTGCCATCTTATTGCCACTATGACGCGCAATCTCAATAAAATATGTTTGGAGTTGTAATATGACAAAATGAAGTAAAAAAAAAATAAAAAAACATTTAAGTGCTTTGGTTTTCCTACTTTAATGTTTTACTTTAAAAGTACAGGCAAGTTTCTTATGTGTACACAAACTTTAAAAAACAAAACAATAAATAATATAATAAGGAAAATCACTTCAACTGAACTGTAAATGGTTGCAGTAGAGAATTATTTGATAACAGAGTTAATTCACAATTTCGTATTTCCTTTTCTGAGCTCTTTTTCACGTCATGCAAATATTCCTGCAACAATGCAACCGTTTGTGGTTACATAAGTGCATTAGACGGGCCTCGTGTGAGGTATTACAGGAAGACTTGAGCTGTCTGCAGCAGACTCCTGTCTGAAAGTACAGTGTGGCAGACAGAGTCCCTTCCAATCATTTTAAAATGATTGGAAATCCAACAAAGTAAAGTTAAGTTCGAATGTTTTAGGAAAATTACAAGATCTTAACCATAGTTCCTACTTCCTGCTCCGCAATTTCTCTTCTATGGAATCAAGTAAAACGAAGGATTTATATTTGTAGTTTAGTTATTAACAAAAAGTTTAGTTGTTTTTGTTAATAAACAAAAACCTGTGCAAGCAGGTTTTTGTTTATTAAGTTGTATAATTTAAGGATTCTGACCTCATTTGGTCCCAGAACACAGAAATAGAGCAGATTTATGAGCAAAGCAGCAGCTGAAAGTGACTGCAACCCCGAAACCAGTTTATGCAACCAAAGTCTGGTTATTTCAGGTTCTGTTTGTAAAATGCCAGCCACATAAACTGTGGCCCTAGTGAAGATTTATTAAAAAGGCTTAAACTAAATGTACCTTTTGTTGCAGTAGCATAATCTCAGTAATAAATTAAATGTATGTGTACTGGGAAAGCTTATTGTTGGGCTAATGTTTTTGAAAAATCCAAAGTTTTCTAAAAGTTGCATTTCCTTTGAAACATATAAATGATACATGATTTTATTTTGTGTGGACATGCTGTATTTTGTGGGAACATAGAGTCAATCTATAGTGCTGATAATAAAGAAGTACAACATGTAGTGAAATGTAAATTGCATTTTCTTACAGTCCATTCTGTATTTGCGAGACTGCTTTGCTTTAGTTTTCAGAGGGAGATGTCTGTAGGCAGCCCTGATTCAGTGAGTTTAGTTTTCTGGAGAAACATGTCACTGTTACAAATGTTACACAAGATTCAGGATTGCTCAGTTTCTAAATGTCAACTTGACCGTTGCTGATGCCGCTCATCCGGCTCCGATTGTTCTTATGCAAAGCACTGGGAGCAGCAATCTAAGTCTTTCTGAGTCATAATGTGCTGCTCATATTTTACAGGGGAGGAAACTGTTTTCAGCACAGGTCAGTAATAAACAAATGAAAATGCATGACCCCGTGTGTTACAGAGCACGAGCTGCAAACGGCAGAGGAGGGGTGGCGTGATGTCAGCCCACATCGGTCATCCTCCCACAGGATCCACAGCTCTGCATCATGTGCTGCCAGCGACCTCTCCTCCACAAAAACACACATAATGCTCTAAATTCCTCTGCCAGTTCAATCAGATCAGAGACTGGGGGCCTAATGGAGCTGAGATGTGCTACGGCTTTGCCCCTGACTAGATCTACATGCTGGAACAGATGCTGTTAGAGGAAACAGTGTACAGTATAATAAATTTCTTTTCAGCATGGCTGCCTCCTGCAAAGCTCCTCAATCAGCCATGGCTGGCTTTGACTGAAAACATTTCCCTGGAGGTTGACTGAATTTGTTTCATTACATAAGAAACCAAAGCCCCTTTTCATCACCGTCACTGATGGGACAAAATAGGGATAAACACCCGACAAGTAAAAAGATAATGCTTTTTTAGATGGCATTAAAAGGTGAGGAATAAAAAAAAATCTGCATTGGAAGCAAATAAAGAAGAAATAATTGGAAAGTCTAATCTTTTCCTCTTTTTTTTCCTCAACGGCTCCTACATAAAATTAAATGACCTTCACATTTCCATCAAGAAATATGTTTTATGACTCCTCACTCACTCAGCTTTTCAACATCTAATATTCTGTTCTTGATTGTTTGAAATATGCTTCACTTTTATCACTTTAGCCTGGTTAGAAATTAATGCAATTAGATATTTGTTTAATGTTCATTTCAAGATTTTATTTGTATTTTATTTGTAACCCAAATAAGTTACTCCATTCTGCTGAGATGCACAAATCAGAAGCAAATAACAATTACACCTTAGTTACTGAAACACTGCGTCTTCTTCCCTTACGCACAAAGTCAACATTGGAAAGTGTTGCTGTTCTGTAACCTGGTGGTTAAAAGTGGTCCATTCACTGACTGAAAAATTAATCTGATTTTTGAGTTTACAAAATTCTCAGTTCCCCTCTTATCATTATTTTTGGAGAAACATTTCGTAAAGTTCCTGTTGCTCTATGTGGTCAGGAGTTACTGAGCCCTACCTGCAGATATTGCAGTAAAGAAATAAACCTCATAGATCATTAGCTGTAGTAATTAAACACTACATAATTATATTTTTTTATTAGAAATAACATTAATTTAATTAATGAAATATAGGGCAGATCAAACTGAAATTTGTCCAATTTTGTTAAATCTTTTTAAAATAAATTTTTAATATATAATTTTTGGATAAGTTGCAGCAACTGCGCATATTTTTATTTCTTGTTATACTCTTTTGTTAATGTGATTGTCTGAGCCTGTTAGCTTTTAATAAAACCTCTTTTCTGATATGGATTGAAGTTGATGTCACTGGTAGCTATATAATTTTTGTTTAAAGTTACAAACAAAACTCAAAAGTTTTAAGTTTTAAGTTAAAACTTTTAACTTAAAACTAAGTTAAAAGTTAGTTTTTAACTTAGTTAAAAACTAACTTTTTTAACTGCTTTAAGAACTGCTTAAAGAAATTTAAGCAGTTCTTTAAGCAGCCTGAAGATGGCTGCTTAAATCCTGATTTCTACTTTTCTTAACTGTATATAAAGCAAATTAAAAGCTATATAAGCTCCCATAGATGATAATACAAAGTCTCATTCTCCAGAGAGTAAAGCTTACAGATAGTTTAGAACCTTCAGAAAATATGTGAAAAGGTTTCTATTCAGTGAATAAACTCACCAGTAAGCTCTGAAAGAGCGCTGTGCTCAGCCAGGTGTTTCCTATAGAGGGTCTTCAACACTTTCGCACTGCCAAACCGTTTGAAGCGTTTCTTCACGTTTGTGTAGAACCATTCGAGTGACTGCGTCTTCAGCAACCTGAAAGACAAACAATTTAATGTTCAACAGCTGCAAGTCTTAAACTTTTCTTTATCAGGCTTTTTATCCAAAAAAGAACAATCAATCCACATATATACAAACAAAATCAAGAAATCTTGAATTGGGAAGTATGTAGCTACACATGATCTCATGTTATTTTCTGTCTGATCAGCCATTTGGACGTCAAGTGATAATGCAGTAAGTAATGTATCTCGTCAATAGAAATACTTTGCATTGTTATAACAGATGCATTACTTACTGGAAGTATTAATTTACCAGAAAGAATTGTTTGTTTATTCTACCTGAATGTGCTATTTTGTAGTGATATTTCATTTTATAGATTTTTTTATTTTATTCTTTAAAATACCTTTCAAATTTTATGTTCTTGTCTTTTTGATCAAATGTTTTTGCAAATTAAATCAGAAATTATAAAACAATTACTCAATTCTTTTGTATCCTTTTTACCAAATACTTCTACTGTGTTTAAATGTGAGTGAAGACAAATTGACCGAGTGCTACTTTTACCTGAATATATTTTATGGCTACTCTGTCCTCTTGTTACCATTCCTGACATTTATTGCAAACACAAAAAACACTTAACAATCACCAGACATTGTTTGCTAAACATTTCATTACCATATTTAAAAAAAAAGGGAACGTATGTAGATTCTTGTTATTACTGGGTAACAACTTTACCCTGTGTTTGCGTTCAGTTTGTTTTTACATGCAACCGTTTTGGAAATTTTGTTGACATAACTCATTTTAGACCTAAATCATCTCTGATAACTTTTGACATCACTGTCAGGACCTCATGTCCTCCTTGTGTAACACACACACACACTGACCTTACCTGCTCTTTTGGCAGGCGGAGCAAAGCCAGGCTTTGTCCCGCTTGCTGTAGACCCGGCAGGCCTTGCAGACGTTGTAGCGGCAATCGCGGCACGGGCGCTTGGGGTTGAGAAGGAAGGTGAAGGGGGAGCAGCAGCGGATGCAGCAGCGCTGGTTGAAGCAAGCTTGCCGCGACAACAAGAGGCAGCGACTGCCCTCCTCATCCAGCTCCTGTTTCAGTTCACTGTGGGGAGGAGGGGATGGAGGAGAGGTAGAGAGAGAGGATGGATAGAGGCAGAAAGAGAGAGGAAAAAAGCTATATAGTTAGGTACATAGATGTTTGCGTGTGTGAGTGCAGGATGAGTTTGTTTTGGTGAATAAGACACTAATGGAGCGATTATACAAATTGACCCTCGGTTTTTGAACAACTGAAATGATACAGACCAAATAAATGCCAGTCTGTTCGGTAAACAGTATGAGTTTTTTCTTTACGTAAGTGACGATTAAGTCAGCTTTTAGTGTGAGTCGCATGCTAACGAAAAAGAAAATAAGGATAAGTATTTCAGTTTTCCACCAGCATTTCCATCATTTTTAATAACTATGTGAATTTTAAAGAGTATGCTAAGATGAAATGTTGTTTCTGTATAAATGCCTCATAGATGCCAAACATTTAGCATTCACTCTCACAACACAATTACATAAACAGCAGGATGGGAATATTTAAAAAAAAAAAAGTTTTTATTAATGTTCACATATTCTTTAAGTAGTGTGGCTGCATTAGATACAAATACTTTAATGTGTTTAGTGGATAGAACAACAAAAATAAGCACAGAGCTGTGAAATAAAAGGGAATTGATCCAATTTTTTTCTTTTTTTTTTTTTTACCAAAGAAAGTATGGAAACTGTGACATGAAAATATTCAACCCCCTTTTCTTTGACACCCTGAAATAAATGAAAGATGAAACTCTTCAACTATCGGTAACTTAAAAGCTATTTAACATTTCATTTACTTTGAGTATAGAAACTATGTGCACTATAACCACTTTCTGTGATCAAGTACTAAAGATTCGCAATGTGAAATAAAAATAAATATGCATTCACTATATGATTTTGACAGTTTTTATTCCAGCAAAGAGATAGAAATATTAAACAAAAATGTTCAAACAGCAGCGAAGGTATCCGACCAAGACTTTGAGCTCATGGAATAATTAACAAGATGAGCATGAGACATAATTGCAGACAGCGACAAACTGGTGCAAGTCGCACCAGAGGGAAGAGTGTCAAAGAAATTAGAACAGCAGGAGCACCGACCATGACTGAATCATATACAGTTGATTACAGCTGAATACTGATGAACTCTGACAAGATGAGGGGAGAATAAGAAAACAACAAGTCAATGTGTTGATTATAGCTAGCTTTTATTTTAATTTAACCTCATTAAACTTTACAATTTTTGAAAAATGTATTTCTTGTTTTTAAAAGAAATGTTTGTCTGGAGCTTAAGAGAAAACAGATAAAATGTTCGTTGTTACTATGTGTTTATCATTCTTATCCACAATTACTGGAATAATTGCAGGGATCAGGGATCTTTACAATCTTTACAAAGCAATGCAACCCTCTTATAATCAAGAAAAGAAATTCATGTAGTATAAACTTATAACCCCCATAACACTATAAAATTTTAATGGTGTCCTCAGATGCCTGGCTCTCACAGGAACGGTTGCAGCAGCCTGTCCATTACTGAAGCCTAATACTTGATAAAAATAACCCTCAGACATCACGCTCTCAGGCACACTCAGGCAAGGAAGACGGAGATGTTTGCAGCGATACAGAGAAGTAACAAGCGCGGAGAGAGATGAAGGAAATCGCAATGCAGAAAGCAGCAACAATCACACATCTGAATGGTAAATCATATACAGAACATGCTGTAAAGCTGTTTTCACACATTAACATCAAACAGGTTT